>LBNU01022311.1:37789-48905 GCA_014162995.1 Artemisia annua
GCCCGTGCCCGCCCGGCCCGCCCGTTTTGCCACCTCTACTTGTAACAATTTAATTTGTCTCATAATTTGTAGTACTTGTTCTTGGGGTCGTAAAGGTCGTCCGGTTGATATGCTTCCTCCGGATACCAATCAAGAGATATCGTCTTCCCTTTGTCTTTTCAAATATTATAATGTAATATGATGCATGTATACATCATATTTCTTATTCTTTCTTTTTCGTCGATCGTGCGGGATTGGCTAACATAGCCAATTTTTCTTCAGAACACCAAACGCTTGTTCCACATCTTTCCGTGCCACTTCATGCATTCGCTTATACCTTATTCGCTTATGGTCATCTTCGGCTGGTTCTGGAATCGACTTAACGAGTGTCACCCATTCCATATATATATCGTCAACAAGATAATATCCCCATTTGTAACTTTTTAGCTACAAACGGAATCTCTGGTGCTCTTCAGGCTTTGAGATCGTTAAATAGAGGGGATTGTTATATAACGTTAATGTCATTGTTCGTCCCAGAAACACCAAAGAAAGCATAATGAATAGATTCAGACCATGATCACGTCTATAATATTGCGCTTTATATGCGTTCGGACAACCAAACCACGGCCAATCTGTACAATCAAGGCTCCTAACATTCTTGGAAACCCATGCATTTCTTCGTAAAGCCGATAAAGCTTTTCAATGTCACTGATAGTGTGTTTCGCAAATACTCTGCTCCAAAAATTCCATAACAGAAGTACAAAAATGATCAAGAGATACACGAGAATTTTGCTCGACTATTTGCAAATATTCATCAAGGGCATCAGGAACGGTGTCGTATGTCAAATGACGAATTGCGGCGATGCACTTCATCAATAGGGAAATGCCTTCTCTTCCAGTACAGTCAATATTATCATGAAATAATGAAGAATGAATAGTTACTTCTTCAACCATCCTTGTGAAAAGCTCTCGACATATTCGAACCGCTTCTGAAAAAGATATGTATTGTACATCAGATTCGCACTAAAAAGGCGGTGATTAAGCTATCATGAGCACCATAACGATCTCGAGGTACGATATTTCTGGTCGGTCCATCGTCTGTTCTTAATAAAGGACAATTGCCTTCTAAAAAAAATTCAAATCCCTAGTAATAACTACTTCTTCCAATGAATCGGTGAACATGAACGTTTCAAATTCATTTGGATAATGAGGAATGATAGATATTTTGTTTGAGTTGTCTATATATTAAGTAAGATTATGTTTGAAGTTGTATATAAAAATGATGAGATATGACGATATTTATAGGTAAATTAAATGGCAAAGTTTAAAAAAAAAATATAAAAGTATCCTTTATAGTGGGGCCCCACTTTTTGCACAAGAACCAAGTGGCCATTGGCCTCACTACAATCTGCTAGTTGAGGTGGTCACGCGTGACAGAGAGAGCCAGGTAGTGGGGTGGCGCTTAACTATGGGGTATTGGTGTGAGCCCTCACACCTGTTACCTGTAGTCTTAATGTGCCATTGTCTGAAAAGAAAGGGAGTTATAAAAGAAACAAATAAAACACAAAAAATGGTGTTTTGTGATGTCCATTGTTAAATTGAAAAATGTAGGTTTTGTGTTGTGTAGATAATGTGTTGGGAAAAGTTTGATTTGAACGCAATCTTTATTTTCCTTGTTATATACAAAACAATTTATTGAAAATAAGGATGTTGCACCATAAGTGTTTGTTTTGAAGTTGGAACTTGAGATGATGAGATAAAAGGAAATGATGCTATCCTTTTTGGCTAGACCATTTTTTAGTTTAACATTACAAATATAATGTATTTATAAATAAAAGAGTAAAATGCAAAAAATGTTTCTAAATTTTGCGATTTTTGCGAGAAATTTCTTCATTTTTAAAAAGTGGCGAGAAATGGAGCAGTATTAAGAGGCAGTTTAGGAACATTTTAAAATAAACAAAAAATTGCGAGAAATGTCCCTACTGCCTCTTAATATGAAACACCGGATGGCGTAAACTTGAGGATATGAAGATGCGTTTGATATTGGATATTTGGTTAATGATGACAATTTTGGGGTCACAAACTATCTAGCATATAAACAACCGTCGACACAAAAATAAACACAATGACGATAAATCACTACTTAGAGATCCACTAAAAAGTAACAATTCCGCGCAAAAACTAAAAACTATGACCTAAAAAAAATAAAAAATATATATATAAAATAAAATATAATAAATCAGCCTAAAATCCAAAAGCTAAAAAGGGTCACAAAATATTTTTTATATGTTCACAATACAGGTATACGGGAACGTAAATGTAAGTGAAAATCCACTGAGGCATTTTACCGAACAGGTGGTGTGCAATGCAAATACTATTTTATTTTTATAAACTTTCATAAAATGTGTCTTTTTAATGATAATAACGTATGTGTAATCTAACAACCATGATGCATATGAGATCATCGTACCTTCAAAATTTCAAGAATAAATAAAGATGATGAAGAAGAAAAATGGAAGTGTGTTCAGATTTTAGGTGTGTGTGTGTTGGTATATGTGTGTGTAAGCTCGGATGGTGAAGATTGGGATGAAGAAGACGTACAATGGTAAGATTGTGTTGAGTGATTTGGAATCAGGTGGTGTTTTGGGGGTGAAGAAGATGAACCGGTATGTGTTTGATCTCTGTGTGTGTTTTTATTATTTGAAAAGGAGGGTAAAATAGTCATTTCACACGAACACTAACATGAAAAACTAACGAGCGTTAGCCAAAATGGTGAATTTGCAACTATAACAACAGTTCAAGGGCATAACTCGCAAAAACCAAAATGTTAGGGACATTTCTCACAAAATTGTAAAAATGAGGACATTTCTCACAAAAATCACAAAGTTTAGGGACATTTTTTGCAATTTACTCTAAATAAATTATTGCAAATTTATTATTAAAAATGCTTATGAATAGTAAATGATGATTGACAAGTGTATATATTAGTAACTATCACTTTACGGACTTATGAGAGTTAATTACTTAAATGGTTCCTTGGTCATATTTGTAATAAATGTCCGGATTTCTGATCATTCTTGATCGGGGGAGAGAATGTGATTTAAATATGAAATCTGATAAAATGTGATCTTTTGGACTCAAGTGTAGGCTCTCTCATATGTGCCAAAACTATTTCGTATATCGATGCACATATTGAGGGGGAGCGAATGATTTATGATGGTAATTGTGGAAGAATACCAAAGACCGACCATTTTATTTAATGCAATGGAGTTATAAGGATGGCAAGGTTAGGTATTAGTTTCCATGATCCAACTAGAACCGGAGGGATCTTCTCAGGGACAATCCTCTAGGTTGAATAGAAGTTCTTATGAAAGGTGAAAAAACATGAGAAAAGTGAGAATAAGGGAAGAGTGCCGACTGAAATGGAGCTAGTACTGGAATATACCCAACAAAGTACTAGTTATGAAATTTCGGTAAGCGCTGAAGGGGTTGAAGAATGAAAAAGAAATGTAAAGATAAAGGGTGAAAAGAAATAGCCCTCCAAACATTCAAACTTAGGGCAGAAACCGGGTTCAACTCATATGCTACTGGTGGTTACTCAAGTAACAACGGTATTGAAGACAAGTCGTCATGGACCCAGTGACGCACTACACCAAACTTCCTAACCACTCAAGTTCTCCTAAAATGACTTGTTTCATTCTCACGGGGAACCCTGTATTATCTATCGACCGCTTATTACGAGTCATATTGATATTGAAACAGGAGACACCGCTCCAGTCTCCGATTACTAAATCAAAACGCACTATTGAATCTAGAGCCAAGAAAACATCCATAAATCTCACTAAGACACACTTCCAATATGCTTACTATTTCATACACCGTGAAAAGTAACTAAATATATATTAAAGAGTCATACGAATTATCCTTGTGGTAATTGCCAGAACATCCGAGCGATACGAAAGTATTCACAATGAAGATGGAAATCCTTCTACAGCCAACATCAAACAAGTCTTGGTAGGTGACATTAGATCCTTCATGGATCAAACTAGTGACAACTGGAAAGAACATTCGAATCAAACTTGTTTCAGGAAAATGGATTGACGAATGCTTTTGGAAAACCTTTCAATGTGCTCACCAACTGAATTTCGAGCACATTGATTGTGTAAAATTTCAAACAAAGGTGTTCATAAAATAAATGTGATTCGATGAATAAAACTCTCGTCGTGTAGCATAAAATGTTTATCTAGTGACACGCGAGTAACTTTTCTAATCAATTTCTCATCAATCAGTGAGTATTTAATTCATTGATTCACTCTACTGTGCTGATGCGTGGTTTTGCAACCTTGCAAAAGGTTTTACTTCTCAAGGGATCTTGAGAAGCTTTGCAATCCCCACCAGGCAGTGTACCTGACCGATGTAGTATAGTGAGTGGCAAGTACCGGGGGATTGATCGTTCTCTAGGGGAATAGTGTCATTAGGATTGAAAACTAAGTCAACTAGGTCTAAAGGTGAGGGATGATTCTTTTTGTATTTTTATGTTTTTATGAAAGCAAATTAAAATCTTGGGTATTGGAAGAGTGGGCGGAATTAGTTGCTAGTCAACTAACCCAAAATAACTACTTAAACAAATAAAATAAAATAACAAGAAAATAAAATTGGTAAACTTCTTATAGTAAGAAAATGTGTTTGCTTATATTTCACTACTCCCTAGTTATCTCCCATTGATTTATTGATTTGTTAAAATTGTTTGCATGAAGGGTTGCATTCCTTAATACCATTCGTGGGGGTGTGTACAGCCTTCCCCAACTCTATGAGCTTCTATCTCTTCTTATGATGACACGTTTAGTATCCTATCATAGCCTCCTTAATAGTCACTCATGCATTAAATACAACCAATAAAACTGTAGTACACATCCGATTACGTTTCTTAAGACATTCAAGCTTGTTACAGTATAGGAGATTAGGCAGTTTTCTTAAGCCTAACGTGAGTCAATCACCCAAAACAATCAATAACAAATCAACAATCAATCATTAACAACTAGATTTCATTAGATCTAAGCAAACACAAAAAAACCTAAGCTAGCATGTTAATGTAAAGAAAAGACAAACAATTAATCAAACAACACATAGACATATTGAATGATTAAAGGAAGAACTTATCTTCAATTGAACATGGAAGAAAAGAGGGTTTGAAACTCTAAAAATACTGCAAAAGTTGGACTAGGGTTTATCTCAAAAGTTGCACACTTAATGAATGAAAAATCCAAAAATACATATAGAGATTACAAGCTGACGGCGTCAGGTTATAAGTCCTGACGCTGTCAGGTCGCCATGATTAGGGTTCTCGGATCACCTAAAAAAGCCTCTGATGCTGTCACTTGTAAAATTCATCTGGACCGTCTCTCTTTAGCATAACACCTGACGACCTCAAAGATTTTGTACCTGACGCCGTCAGGTGTAAATTTCATGTTTTCTTCTGGGGCATCTAGTGTTAAAAATCCACCATCTTGTGCATAAGGTGACGGCGTCAGCTCCAATGCGTGACGCCGTCAAGTGTAAAAACTTGACTTTTCTTGTTTTCTTAATACTTGAGCATAAAAACGTCCGAAAAGCTCAAAAATGCTCAATTTTCCAGAAATCACGTTCCAAGTACCTAAAAAGAGAAAAAGAACGATTTGAGGTAATATTTTATCATAAAATCACCATTTAGGGCTTAAATGACCCCTTAAAAGCGTAACAAATAATTCCTTATCAAATACCCTTACACTTGAGATTTGCTTGTTCTCAAGCAAATGAGCTTTTATACCAATTAAAATACAAGTTAGGGGTCATTTAACATTAATATAAGAGTAATTACAACAAATGATCGTTCCACCTTAATCAAAACAAGCATGAAAATTATACACTAGCACCTCACATTAAGTGTTTAGATACTCTCATCTCTCGGGTGTTATAAACATATATATCACAAATGGAAATGGAAAAATATCTCTCACTATGTGTCATAGCAAATAGATTACCATAGGTTTGGGAAAGGATCAAAATCTCCACCACTTTGGCGTAAACACCTAAGATAAACTATCAAAGAGGTCTTTTAAAGGGTTATAACGTTAGGTATAGGGATATGGAAAACACGGTTTGTTGAATAAAGGTTATTTTACTGGTGGCAAGTCAATTGTCTTAGTCAATTACATGTACAATGAGGCGTTGCTAAGCCAAGACTCGATTCAACTTAGGCTAACTGCAACTAACATGAACATAATTAAAATAAAAGAAACGGGATGGTAGTCCGTATGTTTTTTTCACTTGTCTTTTTCTATATTTTTTTTGTTTTTCTTGTTTTTTGATTTTTTTTCATGCATTCTTGTCCTACCATCCAAAATAATACATCAAGGGGGCTCGTTCTCCCCTTACACTTGAACTTTTACATAATTCAAAATAAAGACTCGAATTAAGATAATTGAAACATTTGGAGTACTTTAAAACATTAACGCACATATGGGGGTAATAAATGATGTTCTTCCCTATTACTCCATAACATTAGTACTTTACCCATGAGTCCCAATCGTCCCAAAACAATATGTACAAGATATGACTCGACTTAGCAACCATGTAATCAATTAGACAATTAACAAAGGGTTTAAACAAATAACGATAATGCATTAAAGATGAGTGCATACAAGGAAGGCTAAAGCGATTTGGGTGTACATTTAGGGGGTGGATTGTAAATAAATTCTTCCTTTAAGTAAAATGCTTAAAGTTAGAAACGAAAAAGATAGGCTCTGAGGGTTGTACTAGGGGTATCGTGTACTAAAAATAAGTACATCGCAAAGGTGTGGGAGAATATTTGACCAATGAAGTCAATCTAATTATATTACAGGCTTAAAATATGGGTTATCCTAATGCCTTTTATCATGTAGTAAATCCTAACTACACGAATGTAGTCTCACTAGCGGTCTCGGGATGCATCGCTAACGCAAGTTCTAGAATCTAAATACTACTGGTACACTCACAAGCACTAATAATAAATGATTTTCCTAACAAATCTAGGGGCGAACCTCACATATTTTGGGTGGAAATTTTTGAGTGGTACGGTTTTTGTGCTAGCCATATAACTCCTATCCATGAAACGCTTAATAAGACTAAAGTTTCATTCCTAAATGTTGCAAAAAAAATTAAATTTAGTGCTAAAATTATCCTAACAAGTATTTCTCTTAGCTTTATTACACGTATACTATTAAACAAAAGAAAAATCAAGTGAAATTGTAGTTTCTAAGGTATCCTCATTTACTCCTCTTATACTTAAGTTGAACATTGTCCCCAATGTTCTTAATAAGTAATAAAAGATAAATAAATGAAAGAAACATATACTCCCCTGATTCGCTCGATATGGATGATGTGGTAACAAGGTTAAATCCTCCTCCAAGAAAATGAGCATGCAAACCTTCATTCCTGAAATATAATCATCTTCTTGTCCAATGTAACCTGTTAAATAACTAAGAAAGCAACACGAAACCTCGAATAAAATCGGCGGTAAAATCTATATAAAAGTAAATCCTAGAAAGCAAGTAAAGATATAATGCTTGCAAAATAAATGGTTGCAGATTCCTGGAATTTAAAAATTACAAATTTTACGAAACTTTACAGTTCCAGCAGAAAAACAAAACCTAGAAAATTTTTGCAGAAAACAACATCTGACGCCGTCAGGTGTTAAACCTGACTCCGTCAGAAGTGATCTGACAGAAAATTCTTTATATTTTGTTTCCGGAAAATTTCTAGAAAAACCTATGTTTTTATTTATGGAATCCTGCAAAACATTCATTGTGACTCGATACAAGCATTTGACTCAAACATGTACTAATATGTATGTTAATATCTTATTGTTATTGTTCATGTTCAATTTGTTAAAATAAAAAAATATGGATTTCCTTTACACTTATCTTTTGCAAAATACCTTTATATGTAGTTAAGACGAGGTAAAAACAAAATAAAGCATTTTCACAATTTATATTTGATACATGAACCATAAACAATAAAAATGAAACATGCATACGGACACAAATAAAAGCAAATAAACAAACAAACAAATAAAAGGCTTGGGTTGCCTCTCAAGAAGCGCTTTTCTTTATTTACGAGTCTTGTAGCTAGACTCAAAGTCACACCCTACCCTATGTGAATGATCTCCTCATCGAGGACATCTTTAGGATCGAACTTGGCTTGAAGCTTTCTATCGGTGCGCTTTGTACGGTATGTATTTTCAAACTTTTCTTCATTCGGATCATATAATGTCATTTTTATGTGCCATGATCCATCTCCTTTTTTAGGTGGCCTGTCCCAATTCCATTTGTATTTATCATTCTTGCTTTTCTACCTATCATTCCTAGGTTAATTGGCAAAACTCCTAGGAAGTCAATCATCTTTCTAAAGACTAAAGGATCTTCAAATGGGTCCAATTCGGTGTCCCTAGCCAAGAGTTGCTCTACCGGATGTGTTCGGTTTATAAATTCCTCTTCTAGGTGAAATGGGCGTTGGGGTCCTATGAAGTCTCTATTGATCCAAGGTCCGTATCTAGAGGGTCTCCTATTTACATCCACCCAATGAGGTGTTGGTCCCTCATTAGTATCGTAGGTGTATTTCTTAACATCATATACTGACCAAGTTTCACCTTCTCCAATAGCTATTTTAGATTCCTTACAATCAATCATCGCACTTGTGGTAGCTAAAAATTCTCTTCCTATTAACAAAGGGTATGTAGTGTCACTAACCATATCAAGGACGTGGAAATCAGCCAAAATAGTTAATCTTCTTATGTGTACTAACACGTCCTTTATCACTCCAACCGGGTATGCGACACTCCCATCCGCTAGGCCAATTATTACCTCTGTTTCATCTAGCTTTCCTAACTTTAGAGTGGTGTAGAGGGATAACGAAAGTAAGTTAAGGCTTGATCCAAGATCGGCTAATGTGTCAAAAGCCTCAGAATTTCCGATCTTGCAAGGTAAAACAAATATGCCCGGATCATCTAATTTCTTAGGTAACTTATTTTGAATGAAAGCGGCCCCATTTTCACCTAATTTAAGCTTCTTCTCGTATTTTCCAAAAAGGCATTGTAGTAAGGAGCACGTGCTAAGACATCAATAACCGGACGTTCAAGGTGGAGCTCCTTGAATTCTTCGTCAAGGTTTTGAGTAAGACGTGTTTCAATTATGTTGTTGACCAATTTAGTGTTAGATATCTTACTTTCGTGGTCTTTTTGAAAAACTTGGGTTTGCTTGAAACATGTGCTCATAGCGTTGACCGAATAGTATTGTGGACAAGAACTAGGAGATGAAACTGCTGAGATTGAGTTAACGTTTAGCTTAGGGTTCTTGACGGTGTCACTTGGGAGTGCTCCCAAGTCTCGGACATTGAGAGCTTTCGACAAGGTATCTATTTTATTTGTCATCTCGCTTTGTTTTTGTTTGTAATCGGTTTCAAACTTTGTCAAACGAGCTTCTTGAGATGACATAAAACTAGATATCAATCCTTCGAAATTATTACTACCATAGTTGTTGGAAGGATTATTTTTGAAAGTACGGTTTGAGGTTGAACCGTTTGGTTGAAAACAATTAGGTTGATTGGAAGAATTGTTTTGAGAAGGGTTTTGGTTTTGTTTCCACCTAAAGTTTGGGTGATTTTTCCAAGAAGGGTTGTAAGAATCACCGTAAGGGTTTGGCTCAGGTTTAAAAGTGTACCACTTTTCTCCCGCTCCGTCAGTACGCGAGGATGCGTAGTCCGCAAAAGCTTGTTCGGGGAGTTCCATACAATCACGAGTGTCGAGAGGACCACTACATAATTCACATGAAGAAGTGATTTTGTTCACTTGGCTTGAAGGTTTAGGAGCTTCGTAAGATTTCATGAGAAACTTGAGTTGGTCCTCAAGTTCCATGATCCTACGGTTGGGAATGCTTGAATTAATTGAAGGCAAAGATATTGCCTACGGTTGGGAATCCTTCATAAGATTTATTCCAACACTCTTTGTCATAGAGAGCAAGGTGGCCGCTTGGTCAATGGTTTGCCTTGTGGATTGATTGACATGATCATAGAAGATTTGGACTTGAAGCCAAAGATCAATGCCATGGTGAGGGACTTTTTAGAGTAAGTCCTTGAAATGAGTCCATGCTTCGTAAAGAGTTTCATCTTGAAGTTGTTGGAAATTCAAGATGTCATTCCTTAACTTTGTAGTTCTCCCCGGTAGGAAAAATTGAGCAAGGAAACGAGAGGTGATATCATCCCAAGAGGCGATGGATCTCGCGGGTAAACGCTCAAGCCATTGACTAGCTTGGTTATGTAGAGAGAATTGAAAGATACGCAATCGTGTCGTCTCTCGAGTGGTAACATCAAGGTCTATGGAATCTACAATTTTGAGAAAGTCCTTGAGATGTTGATTTGGATTTTCAGAAAGAAGTCCATGGAATGCACATCTGCTTTCCACCAACCAGATGGTGTCGGATCGCAAAGGAGACACATTGGCTGCTTGGGTGAGCTCAATGGTGTTTCGATAGCCTTGGTGGCTAGGTCGGGAGTATTCTCCTAAAGTGCGTGCTCTAGGTGGTTGGTTTGGTTGTGGTGGGTTTTGTTGCGGTGGGTTGGCGGGGTCAAAGATATTACCACCTTCCATAATGGCGGATGGTAATGGTTACGAACAAAGAAACAAAGAAAAAGATAGACTAAAGAAAACCTAATAAAAAGAAAATAAAAATCTCACTAGATAGGAATCTAATGAGTAAACCTAATGAAAATAAAATTCAACCTAAACAATAACTATTATCTGGCAGCGACGCCAAAAACTTGATGTGTGGTTTTGCAACCTTGCAAAAGGTTTGTTGGGGTATAAAGATCAAAGTACTGCTGGACATCAAAGTGCTGCTGAAGTGATAAAGTCAAAGTACTGCTCATGATCAAAGTACTGCTCGTTGGATAAAGTCAAAGTACTGCTAAAGGATAAAGACTGACGATATTAGAGATTAGTTTAAGGAATATTATGTAAAGTCTAGAATATTCTAAATTAGAGTTAGTTTACTTGTCGTACAAGTATTGTAAACCGACTAGGGTTTTCCTTGTGCCTATAAAAGGATCCCTAGGTCGATATTAGTTA
>LBNU01022311.1:65548-76253 GCA_014162995.1 Artemisia annua
ATTCTTCAACCCCTTCTTTCCCTTTCATTCTTTACTCCTTCTTTTAATCATACCTAAGGACTTCTAATTCTATCTATTGGAATTGTCCTTGGGTAGATCCCTCCGGATCTGGCGGATCATAGGACGGTTTTTACTAACCTTAGTCACCTTATAACACCATGACTATCCTATTGTTGCCATAAACCATTTGCTTGAAAATCTCTCAAAGTGTTTATGATAATAAAACACATTTTGTTAACACATTGAGAGTTTTGCACCTTTTTGAAATACTCCCCCTTCACATGTGCTCATGAGCTGTTAAGATAAATTTGCACATGTTGGGTAGAGTTGGCACTTTTTGAATTCATCCACTTTCAGTGAACAAGACCGATTCGAGACACGTTTACATCACTAGTTAGACTAGCTTGAAATTATTACCCGGCCTGGTCAAGTCCAAAGAAAGTTTCTCGAATTGGTACATTCTACTTAGACAAGTCCTATTCGAGACACGTTTACATCACTGGTTAGACCAGCTTGAAATTATTACCCGTCCAGGACAAGTCTTATCGATTACTGACATTTGATATTTCGTCAATTCGAGATTCAAAGAATCTGAGTCTGTTCTGAGTCAAGTACAAGACCTTTAAGTCTTAACTGACGAGCTCGAGGTTCTTTCACAACTTTTGAACATTTTTGATCACATTTAATCACGTCTTCTCCCCCTCAAAAATAGCATATCATGATATTTTTGATATCAACTGATTATAAAAAAAGCATTTGGAGAGATAGACGGACTTTTTCGCATGAAATTTGGAACATTTTTCTTTTTATACTCCCCCTTAAAGAAAGCATATTGTTTAAACATAAAGTTTAAAAACAATTTTAAGAGTTTTAGAGGGAGTTTTTTCTTTGAAATACGAGTTATGTACAGAAATGTACACAAGTCATCTTGTAAAAAAGAGTTTTTGCTTGAAATCTTTTCGTTTGTTTATACTCGAACTATTTGAAAAGAATTTCGGTTTAGAGCGTTCGAGTCCTGATCTGAAATAATCAGAAGTCATCAATTAAGCTCGGGTTCCGTACTGAAGTATACGAAAGCCATCGTGAAGAAAAGTTTGAGAAACGACATGTTTTAGAAAAACATTTAAATGAACTCTCGCTCAAGCATATGTACATATCCGTGTCATTCTTGAATGGCATTTCTAGAAACGTACATAATATCGATTATACGAGAGACATGTCGTGAGAAGAATATTTTTGGATTTTTAGATTTTATATTGTTTTTGTGTTTTTGAAAATTTTACTATTTTTTGTTTTGTTTTTGTTGGTTTTTCAAATTTTGTATTTTGTTTTTCAAAAATTTTTACAGCGAAGCGGTTTTGAAAAAGTTTTTCAAGAAGATTCGAGAAGACGTTCTAACTCCTCGGGGGTTAGGCTTCGCATGCCAATTCGTCGAACTAATTCGTCAAACCTTTCTTTTGGAAGGGCTTTAGTAAATAGATCGGCAAGTTGGTAATCCGTCTAAACAAAATGAATTTCAACAGTACCCTCTTCTACGTGCTCTTTTATGAAGTGGTAGCGGACTCTAATATGCTTCGTCTTAGAATGATGCACGGGGTTGCACGAGATGGCTATGGCACTTTTCGAGTCACAATACATAGGTATGCGGTCGAAATGAAAACCATAATCTGTGAGCTGTGTCCGCATCCATAGAACTTGGGCACAACACGCAGATAGAGACACATACTCGGCTTCCGCGGTTGACAGTGCGGTGCAATCCTGTTTCTTAGATGACCAGCTGACCAGTTTTTCCCCCAAAAATTGTGCTCCGCCTGATGTACTTTTTGCTGTAACTTGATCACCTGCATGGTCGGCATCTGAAAATGCTGTTAGATTAAACCCCGAATCCTTCGGATACCAAAGTCCCATGTTAATGGTTCTTCGAAGATACCGAAAGATCCGTTTAACCTCTTTGAGGTGAAGTTCGGTACGCTTTGCTTGAAACCGTGCTAAGAGACAAACAGCAAATTGAATATCTGGTCGACTAGCAGTTAAGTACATGAGAGAACCAATCATACTCCGATATTTCTTCGGATCTATGGGTTTCCCGAATAAATCAGCACCAATTTTCGGTGAAGTGACCATTGGAGTACCAACAGAGTCACAATCTTCCATGCCATGTTTCTTTAAAATCTCAATTGTATATTTAGCTTGATTGATAAAAATACCACTAGGGGACTGATGTACTTGTAAACCAAGAAAGAATTTTAGTTCCCCCATCATGGACATTTCAAATTTGCTTTTCATGAGATTTTCAAATTGTTTTGAAAGATTAGGATTGGTTGATCCAAAGATGATGTCATCGACATAAATTTGAACAATTAAGATGTCATCTTTGTGTTTTTTAGTAAACAAAGTTTTATCAACCGTTCCTGTGGTGAAATTGTTTTTCAGCAAGAAAGAAGACAGTTCGTCATACCACGCCCTTGGAGCCTGTTTCAAACCATAAATGGCTTTCTTAAGCCTGTAGACGTAGTCTGGATGTTCTTTGTCGACGAATCCCTCTGGCTGCGTCACATACACTTCCTCTTTCAAAGTTCCATTCAAGAACGCAGTCTTAATGTCCATCTGATAGACGGTGATGTTTTTGTGAGCGGCATAAGCTAAGAAAATCCTGACTGCTTCAAGTCTAGCAACGGGCGCGAATGATTCTTCGAAATCTATCCCTTCTTCTTGCGGATATCCTTTAGCCACAAGACGAGCTTTGTTGCGGATTACAGTCATTTCTTCATCCAATTTGTTCTTCCACAACCATTTAAGATCAAAAACACGTTTCTCAAGTGGTCGAGGTACAAGTTCCCAACTATCGTGTAAATTGTATGAAAGAATTTCATCCTGCATCGCTTCAATCCACGGGTATTCTGCCATTGCCTCTCGAATGTTCTTAGGTTCTTTCAAACTTAAAGCACAGATGTAGATACATAATTCGAGATCGGTGGCAAGTTGTCTCCTCGTCTGAACTGGCCTGGATGGTTCACCAATGACATGTTCGATTGGATGGTCTTTAGTCCATTTGAGTGTAGAAGGGTACCTTGAATTCAACATATGCGTGTTAGATGGTTCATGTAACCTCGAAGAAGATGATTCAGATTCAGAAGCAAACGGGTTTTCAAAAACTTCTTCTTCTTCGTCTAACGTAGCATTTTGTTGTGAAGATTCTCCTTGAAAAGTTGAATTTTGGTTTTGCTCATCAACTCTTGGTAGAACAGTTTCAATCACTGGAGATGCTGGAGTAGATGTTGATGATGATGTTGAGGGAGTTGGTGCTTGAGTTTCGACTGTTGTAGATGCATCTTGTGTTTGTGGTGGTGGTGGTTGTTGATGTTGAGCGGGTGCAGCGGAATGTTGTTTAGATGCATTTGTCGAATTTCCACCATAATATTCATCAAACATTAACTCGAAGAAGTTTTCCAGTTCTTGATTTGTTGGTTTATCTGGTGTAGTTGACTGAGCTCCATTAGGTACGAGTCCTGAACTGATATGTCCAGAAGTCTTTCTGTTATGTTCGGGTCCTAATCCGGATTGATTAGAAGCCATTGGATTAAGCGCGGGTTCTAGAGTGAGTCTCTCAGAAGCCATGTGTGAAATCTCATCAAACTTGACATTCATCGTTTCCATTATCCTTCTCAATCTCCTATTATACACCCTGTATGCCCTCGAAGTTTCTGAGTAACCAATGAAGATTCCAATATCACCCTTAGCTTTCAATTTACCAAGATCTTCTCTGTCGTTCATCGGATAGCACAAAGCGCCAAACACGTGAAGATAAGAGATATCTGGTTTTCAACCATTCACAAGCTCATAAAGTGTTTTGTTTAATCTCGGATGAATTAGGGATCGGTTTTGAGTGAAACAAGCAGTGGCGACAGCATCAGCCCATAAGAATAGTGGTGCACTGGAATTAATCAGCATTGTGCGAGCAGCTTCCACAAGAGTTCGATTTCTTCTTTCAACTACCCCATTCTGCTGTGGAGTTCTAACAGCTGACGTTTGGTGTGTAATACCAACATCTTCAAAATACGTTCTCAACTCCTGATTCGTGAATTCTGTGCCATTGTCTGTTCTTAAGATCCTTACTGGAGCTTGAAGTAGAACTTGGATTCGCTTCAGAAAGGTGATGATGTGACCATGTGCTTCATCTTTTGATCTCAAAAACTTTACCCATGTATATCTTGAATAATCATCAACAATAACAAGAATATAATTCTTCCCATTGATACTTTCAACTCTCATTGGGCCACATAAGTCCATGTGTAACAAATGCAACCTTGCTTCTGAACTAGGTACGGTTTTGGGTTTATAAGAAGCTCTTTTGCTTTTTCCTTGTTCACATGATGGACATAAGTGATCTTTGGTGTATTTGAATTTGGGAAGTCCGGTGACGATGTTATCTTTTGCAAGTTTGTTGATGGTGTCGAAATTGAGGTGAGACAATCTTCGATGCCACAACCATGACTTTGTATCAGTTGCTCGTGTCATGAGACAAATTGGTGATGAGGATGCCATTTGATTGATATCGATTGCATAAAGGTTTGTGCTACGATTTCCAGTTAAGAGATCATCCCCAACCAAATTTCTGACAAAAACCTTATTTCTCCTGAATGCCACCTCTAAATCTGCATCACAGAACTGACCAACTGAAAACAAATTGTGTCCCAACCCTTGAACGTAGTAAACCCGAGTGATTAAGTAATTTCCAAACTGAAGATCTCCATAACCCGAAATAGCTGCAATGTGATCATTTCCGAAACGAACTGTTCCCATAAATTTCCATACAAAGTTGATCAGCAGCTTTAAGTTCCCGGTCATGTGCTTGGAGCAACCCGAGTCGACGATCCAAAGACAAATTTCGACAACCTGCCAATAACAGAAGAGTTCGTATTTGGAAACCTTGTGGAATTAGGTTCCATGGGGTTAGAGGTACAAGCAAAATCACATTCAGAGACGGGTGCAACTTGTTTAGCTTGAACTATTTCTAGTGTACCATCCTGAATTATGAATTCTCTACCCGTTGGAATCCATGCACAATAATTAAGGTAATCCCTAGGCGTGTAAATATTAGTGGTGTTCCTAAGTTTTTTAATTAGGTTGGCCACATATCTAGATTTAGCACTAGGTCCTTTTGGAACATCTTTCTGTTTAGGCATCACATTCTCATTCGCAGAAACACATTCATCATGAACATCATTAATTAAAGACTTTTTGCATTGTAAACCAACAGAGTCATTACATGCATTAGAAACAGTACGCTCGACATTACATTCAGATGAAATATGTCTCTTATTACAAAGCGATAAATTCCTATGGTGTTCTTCTACTTCTTCAACTTTATTCTTGCAACTACTCTTAGAAACAGGCGAGACTCTATTGTTCCTTGTATTGCTCCTAGGCTTTAGTCTGCTGCTCCTAGAGGTGCTTGCTACTCCTGTAGAAGGTAAGTTACACTCATTAGAATTTACTTTGTTGTCACTTTTAGCATCCTTAGGCTTAGTAGAATTATCCTTTGTGCATTTTTCATTAGTCCTAGTTGTTGAGGCACACGCAGTAGTGGGACTAATCCTAAAAAGGCCAGGTGCTAACACTTTTGGTTTATCGACAACAGCTTTGTTTTTCTCAACATTCTTTTCTTTTTCAACATTTTTAGGCAAAGGTGATGGAGTGACTGTTTTTGATAAATCTTTGTTCACATCGACTTTTGGAGCAAACCGAGAAATTGACATTTTTGGTTTTACAACCGGATTAAAAGCATTTGGTTTCTCCGAAGTCTTTGGTTTTTCAAGCTTAGTTTCCACACCCTTTCCTTTTAAACTTTCAAGCTGAGACTTCAAAAGATCATTTTGCTCTTGCAACTTCTTGAAATCACGCTCATACGACAATTTGTCATACTTGCATTCTTCCTTTTTTCGATCAAGTTGTTTAAAATATGACACGTTTTCTTTTTCAAGTTTAATAAGAGCATTTTCATATTTTGAAACAAGTGCGGAGGTCTCAGCTCGAAGTCTCTCATCATCCTCAACAGAATATGTTTGCAACACAATAGACATCACATCAGTAGACAAAACAGCTTCGAAGAGAGAGTCATTTAATCTATCCAAAAGTTTCATGTGTTCACGAGTTTCATTAACTTCCTTTACCAGGGATTTGTGGTCCTTGACAAAGTCGGTTGTTTCTTTTAACAAAGCATTTTCAAGATGAATTACTCTCGCACTGATGTTATACAGTGGGATTGTAATTTCTGTTTGAAACACCTTTTTCATTTCTTTATGAAAACTCGAATGCCAATTTTCAATACCAATTGTGGTTTTGGAATCAACAATGCTTTGAAGAACTTTGATTCTCTTTTTCACATCATCAAGTATGCCTCTAGTTTCACTTGTGTTAAAAGGATTGTCTGACGACATTTGTTCCATTTTTGAAAGATTTTTAGAGACAACTTGTGGTTTTGAAAGCATTTTCTTGAAAATCGATAGTTTTGAAACATTTGGTGTTTGTTTTTGAGGGACAAAAGTGATTCCATTAATTTCGTTCCATTTGTTGTAATCAATAGGTTTTAAATCTGGATTCTTTTGCTTCATTTTATTGTGACTCTCTTCCGCATGAGCTATTGTGTCATCATAATCACGCACATAAGGAGGATCATGTTTCTCTAAAAGCACATTTCCATTATAAATCACATTCTGTTCTTGCCGAGCTTTCTTGAGATTACAAGGTGTTTGACCAAGAGCCATTTTATATTTTGTGTGGTAAATCGGATCTGTCTGATTTGCAATCATTTTATGAGATTGTGATGAATGACCCGTTTTAACCAACAAATCTTCAAGTTTTGCAATCTTATTTTCTGACTCTTTGATTTCTTCTAAAAGCTTATCTTCTTTCTTTGCAAATTCCTTTTTCAACTCATCCCGTTCTTTTTGAAGATTGGTATAAGCTGTTTTTTGTTTAGAAAGTTGGTTTTGTAAATCAGAAATTTCCGCATTTAGGGATCTAATTTGCTTTTGTAAATTAACATCAAGTGTATCATATTTTATTTGCAAATGTTTTTCCCTTGAAACAGAATTTTGATAACCAGTTTCTAATTCAGACAATCTTTGTGTATGAAATTGAAAAGCTTTTTCTTTTTCCTTGTATCTCGCAAGCTCAGCGGTCAATTTAGCATTCGCGGCCTTAGCTTCGCGATTGACCTTTTTCACATTCTCAATCTCAATTTGACAATTATTCAACAATGATTCAAATAAAGCACGTGTTTCCTCATCATTCTCAGCATGCTGTGAAACAAAGCCTCCATTATGATTCATATCGGGAGTTGTCGAATCAATATTGCTATTATTCGGCGTGTCCTGGTATGTATCATAATCGTATGCTTGTGTCTCAGAATGCTGTTCCTCATGAGGGGACATATTAAACATAACATTATTGTTGAAAGAATTGTTTAATGGTACCTCAGATATTGCACTGGCGTCATAAACCGGAGGTGTCTCAGAATCTGTGTCGTACTTAGCCTCCTGGAGATTCGCCATGAATATGCAGTTTGCATCAATATCTTCACAGTCTTCCATATCATCCATAAGTGCCATGTAGTCAATCTCCTCAGCATTCAACTGAAATCCTGCTTTCTGCTTCTGAGCCAGCATCAATGCTTTCTGTAAGTACTCAGGATCTTTCTTATCCATCCTAGAAGGACAGTTCCTTGCCATGTGACCGACACCCTGACAATTAAAACACGTAACCAAATTTCCCTGATTCACGTTCATATTCCCATTATTCCCTCCAACCTGAGCTGCAACATTTCCAACCTGATTTCCCATAGCCTGATTACCAACATACTGACCCCGTTGATTCCCAACAAACTGACCCATCTGATTCCTTTGACCCATCCTATTTCCTGCAAACCGACCCATCTGATTCTGATTCCCCATGTGAAAGCCCGTAGCATATCCTTGCTGATTCCCCATAACACCAACCATTTGACCCGTATTGCCCATATTGAACCTCAGTTGAGCAATCTGCTTGTTACGAGTGTTCGATGAAATTCGTTGGTTGTTGTTAGTTGNGACATGAGGTTACAGACAAACGTATTTGTCTCATATATGTATACTTGATTTTGACATTTGGGAATGGAACTAAGCTACTCTGTGTATTATACTATAACATTTTGTGTAGACGCTTACGTTATACGTTCGTACTTCTATAGTGTTGACGGTAGGTAAATTATGCTTAACCTTACTAGGAAAATATCTAGGTTGAAAAGGAACAGAGAAGAGAACCATGAAACGAAAGACATGTTTAAAGGAATAGTGGGACTGTAATGTTATAGACACCCCATTAATGCTGGTTGTAATTCATTAGCATTTAAAATTATTTGCTCATTAGGGTTTGCATCAGTTTTGTGAGAAAATGATTGTTTGACAAGCTTGGCTTTTAGTCTATAGTGTTATGGCTTGCTAGTTGCTACAGCTTACAAATATATACAGATGCAAACCACACAGCAATAGAGCTTTAAGCTAATTAAAATATTGTCCTTCTAATTTGGATGACATTGAATGCTGGGGATAGAGATGGTAATAACGTTCTCGGAGTAGTATTTAAGAAGCTGTCTTAAATCTTATGATAATCATGAAGCTACATTCCTTTTAACGGATTGTTAGCTTCTGATTATTTATAGATAAACGTCTCATTATCATCATTGATACTTTTTTGGGGTCTTGGTTATATTTGTGAATTATAATTGTGGTGACAATGTAAACCATGTTGTTCAATTGACAACTTATCGCTAGGAAACATTGCATCTAACCTGGTGATTCTTGCTACGTACTTGTGAATTTTACGGTGGTAAATATGCGGGAGAATGTACAAAAAATCATTCGATACCCAAAATCTTTTGTCTTTTTCTGGCAGCTTGCATGTTAATCTAGGAATATACTAATACCTATTTGTTAGGCAAAACTTATACGCATTTAAGTGCATCTTCAGGTTACAATTCTAAAAGCTAAATTGCTATGTTACCTTACTGTAATTAGATGAATGCCGTTATTTTAGGTTGTAGCTGTATATTAGCTGCAAATACAATGAAAAGTTATCTACCATATATGATGTGACATAAATTTCTTCCATATTCTTTTTACTTTGGTATTGGAAGGGTTAACGGTGTGAAACACTCACTGAGCTGCAGGGTCATTACATGCTAGGGCTTGCACTACTACAAAGGGAAAAATATAAACTTACTTTTGGTAGTCTTGTAGAATCATTGTATATTAAACTACAAAAATGCTATCATTTTCCTTCTACACATAGTATACATATCTGTCAGATGATATGCCTGGAAAATGAGGCTTTATTTAGGATTTTAAGAGAAACAAGTCCTTTGAGTGCTTGTTTGTTGAACTTTAATTCCAATGCTGTTTTCCTTTTCTCGATGTATCCCGTCCCTTGTATGATTGGATTTTTCCCATGATCATACTTGTGTAACCAACCACCACCACATGAACTAGTAGTTAGGCACCTGATGTCCTCAAAAGACGTCTAGGGTTCAAACCTCACTAGCTACACCCTTGGGTTTGGCCATGGAAAGGGTGGGAAATGGTCACGGGAGTATGCTGGTTGGGCCACGTACATCTGAGTCAAATGACTCGCCTTCCGCGGGTAACCTGAACACCTTTACCCGTTTTATCATACCTGTGTAACGTAGGAGCAATGGGCTACGATTGCGTTTATGTTCAATGTCTGTTATATTGCTTTTGAGATCTTATTTTACTTCCTCTGCAGGCTTTGGATCTTGGAAGAGGTGCACATCCTAACAGTTATATGGTGGAGGAGATATGGCAAGAGCTTGCAACAGTGAAATATCATGAGTGGGAGCGTGATTCCACCAAGCGATCTTGGGGATTTGCGAATCCTCGAGTATGTTTCTTGTTAATCATTTACCATCTCCTGGTGTCAAGTCGGGGTGACAATTAGACCAATTTACTTTTGATTGGGTGTATTTGGCTGTTTTCTGGTATCTTAAACGGGCCAAATAAAAAAATAACGAAAACGGGAAGGTGTCAAAGTGTCAAACATGCTAAAAGTGACCCTAAATTCATCTTTTATATAATAAAATAAATGAATTACATTATATCGGAGTTTTTTTCCGACCAAACCAATCTTTATGAGAAAAAAAATTGGACCAATAGGAGAACTTGATTTTGAACACATAGGTGAAAAATCAAGCAATATGATTGGCGAATAAAAAGTCAAAATTTGAGTTGATTTTAGTCAAACTTTAATAATTTGTGAGAATTTGATTGGATAAAAAAATACATAAAAATATAGGTTCAAATTATGAAACAAAAACTTTAAAAAAAATGATGTAATTAAATAAACATTGTGTTTAAATTTAAAAATAGTGTATAGTACATAGAGTTGAGTCTAAAATTATAAGTCTCCATGTTTTTTTTAATAACTTTAGATAATAAACAAATAACCTTACACCTTATACCCCATATACTTTATAATATGAACTTTGTTTACATTACATGTATCAATATTAGCTTGAGACTTTCATCTATTTAAATTAAAAAATTTGTAAAATATACTAATTAGTTTATATACGTAAATAATTTTTTAAAATAAATATTAGTTTTAAACTTTCAGGCTTTATTGAATTTTTTTTTTTTTTTTACTATATATG
>LBNU01022311.1:104172-118938 GCA_014162995.1 Artemisia annua
GGGGGAGAATACATGCTCTTTTACTAAATGCAATGATTGCTTACTTGAGTACGTGAACGATTTGATTAAGTTTGAATGATTGAATGATTAATTTATTGATTGATGATTGATTGAGTAATTTATCGAAGTATTTGAATTAAGTATTTGAAGGCATTATGTGCTTGCCTGTTTATATGAGAGCCTTCTAACTCAAACTGTTTTACTTGGACCTGCTACTGCAATTTGTTTTGCTACATGTGTGGACTAATTAATGGTAGACAATAGTAGACGTTGACCTAAAGCTAGGGCGATACCCTACTTTGGAATAAACTCTACTTACGGCCAAGTTCGGGGCAGTAATGGGTGGTTCCTTACTGTTAGTGTTCCTGGCTAGTGTACCATCGAGATGTGGCCCGCTCGCACCTGACCCTCCGCCTTCGCGAAAGGTGGTAAACTAGTATGAGTATGATAGTAATTGATATGGAATTGTGAAAGTATGAAATGTATGTCTACGCCTCCCTAGTCACACATAGCACTAAAACTTTTCAGGTCCCTAATTGTTTTCGTAACTTAAACTCTATGAACTCACCAGCGTAAGCTGACCTTTAGCGTGTATTCTTAGGTTTAAGGCGTTAGCTCACTAATTGAAGGCGCTTGGCAAAGGGCATGGTCATAGGCGACTCTGATGAACATTTGGGACTACTCCAATTATTTTATGGGCCTATTTTCGCACTATTTTTATATCATGTAAACTTTATGTCTTACATGACAACTTTTATTTTATATTAATGAAATAAAAACCATTCTTTGTGCCTTATGTTGTGATACCAATTTAGTAGCACCCCATTGCATGTATGCTTCCGCTAGTCCCGAATTTTGGGGGTGTTACAGTTACGGTTCATCGTTGCATTAATACATTAAAAGAATTTGCAAAATTCAATTTTAGTATTATCGATAAGCAATATTTTCAAGAAAACAGAATACCCATGGATATATTCATATAACCAACATAGTTTCTTGAAAACCTAGGATCCAACTTTTCATAATTTCACTACGTCAGTTGATCTGCCATATAGTGAAAGTACAAAAGATGGTAATCTGTCGAACAATAATTGGCAAACAATTTTCCAATTCCTAGATCATTATGGGATTTACATCAAATTTATTCATCAATTTGCAATGTAAGCATGTTTCATCCCATCTCATGCCATAAGTTCTAGGTCTCACGCATCAACTTACTTAAGTCGTCTAACTTAGAAACTGCAAATTCTCCATGTGTGGTCTTACGCACACTCGAAAATTTGCCTTGTCATTAATCTTTGGCCTAGGTCTCACGCATACCAAAGAATTAACTCCAAGTGTTCCTTATAGTTAGATGGCATGTAACTTAAATTTATTAGGGTATTAAATTTTGATGTGACAATCAAAACATGTATAAAGATGCATGCACTCATCTTTATAACATAAGTTTTCAAAACAATTTTTAATTACAAATTAGCAAGATAAAATTAAAATCTTTTGTTTGAGATAGTGGGTTTACCAATTAAAGAAGAACCTACAAGTATCATCCACCAAGGTGGAATTGAGGTAAATCACCCTTAAGATGATATTGTACATCTAATGGTGATGTAGGTAAGACGTCTTTAACGAACACATAAGTGCATGGAAACCAAAGGTAGACACTAGGCTCTTTCCAAACCTTGTTTCCATCACTATGAATTAGTTAAAAAAGACTTACTTTCAAGACCATATGTACAAAAACATCAATCAAGCAAAAGTTTATAACTTTCATCTTAAATATATTAAAAACTTTTACAATACAAATCTCGTCGTGAGGATGCATTTAACGCATTACGGCATGTAAGGCCAACCCCTAAATATGACACATAAGATTTCGTAGTGTAAAGTTCTTAATAATAATTATGTTTCACCATTATTAGTCCAATTTATTTTCTTTTTGAAAATTACCCTTTTATGCTTACAACACGTCAAACAATAATCACATAAACAAGTAATTATAAAAGAAAACAAATAGTCAACTAATAATCAGACAATTATAAGGTGAAACAATTAGCCACATGCATTCTTGATTAGATAAACCCTAATCAAATCAATTCTAAGTTTTTATATGCATATAATTAACTAAAGCTTTCACTTTGCACAAGTGAGCCACATCCATCGAATAACCGATTGCGTAAGCTAGAGTCAAGTATACACCACATAGCACGTAAATTGATTTTGTTACAATTGAGGTCTTCCCCAATTTTAGATCTATCTAAATAAACATGTGATAAACAATTACTAACAATTAACCAATCAATTAATCCATGACTAACATCCATGTTTCGTCACGGATCAAAGCATAACAATTTACCAATTAGGTCACAAGTACATTCAATTAACTAGTTAATGACCTAGGGTTTCTAATCAATTACAATTTAATTAATTAAACCACAAACTCTAGATCCAAAACATGTATCTAAAACTATTAAAGATACGATTTTTATTATGTTTTAGTAATCAATTACATGTTATACATGGCTCGTGATGCCACTGTTAGAATTTAATAACCATGACAATCATATATGTATTCTAATATCAAGTAGTCACATATGCGGAAGCGTAGGATCAAGTATAACACATAATAGTTAACTAAAACATAAATAAAGAACGTACCATATGCAATCTTGAATTCTTGGATGAACCCTAATTAGGGTTTATATGAATTAGGGATCTATAGATTAACCCCTTACCGTTTTGTTAATCGATCCAAGATACAATCAATAGTGTGATTGTACCACGTTCTTGTACACACGTACTAATAGCGATTCGATATGAATGCTAGTTCTTGAATCACAAATAAAGCACAAAGCAATGCTTAGCTTTAAATAAAATAAATCGGTCGAACCCTTTTATTTTATATATATATAGTCGATCCATATATATGTGCAAGAAAGAAGTATATTAATATATATACATATGCATGAATAGATTCATGCATATACAATCATTAATAAACTAACTGTAGTACATATATCTCTTCACTATCAATTCATCAATATAGTGAATAATGAAAAAGATGAAAACATGCATGGCATGACATGTATATTACTATTGCATGTATGACACAATTATTGACAACCTGTCAACATAAAATAGTGATATATGATTCATGCAATCTTCTGAATTCAAGAGTTGTGTGTGTCGTTTTTTTCTGGTTCTAGTCACCCGAGAATGAGACCTAATATGTGCTTATATAGCATTTAATCTTGTCCAACAAGTCATTGCCAGCACCTCCTTAAGTTTCAAAACTCGACACTCAACCCCCTTTCTTTTTCCTTGTTCGACCCTATAAATATTTGTGATTTAATAATTAAATATAACTATTTATATATTAATTATTTAACATCGATTCTCATACGTAAAGTGTGCAATCCCGTGGTTTCGGGTTCGAAACTAGACATACACGTATTAATATTTATCCACAAACCTAACAGCTCCCACTTGGATATCTATTAATAGTGTAATGGCATTGGTTAGCGTCTAGCAACACACCAATGCCCCTAGTTCAACTCGAGCTAGGTTTCCTGGAAAAACCTTTAATGATTCATCATTATTATTATCCTTTTGTTACTAATACCACGTTAATAAAGATATGGATCTCAGTCATTCTTTAATTAACAATTTTATTTCTCGTTGTTTATGATTGAACAAGATTACCAAAACATCTGAACGTATTCCAGATAGACTTTGGGCGTGCGCACGCAAATATCTTGTCAACCCTACGAGGGGCCCAGCAGTATTAAACTTCAAAACGAATTTGAAGGAACAAATTCTTTCTTGACTACAAGACTAACCCATGAACTTTGCAACACTTCTGAAAACAACCCTTATAACTACCAGTTACGGTTAGCGGTAGATTGCTCCACAGAAATGCACTACATCTATGACACTTATCTGGTATCTTAAGTCTGAGGATAACTAAATTCATGATTTACTTACCGACATAAAGTAAAATCATGTAATTGGGATAAGTCCTATATTCAATTCATTGAATATCATGTGAAATTGGTATGTCAACGCATCAATATACTTTCAAGTATATTCTAACCAATACTCAGATTTGTCTTAGTTTAATGATATTCCCATATCATTAATTGACAACGGACAATTTAGAATAACATAAGTTATTCACGGATTTAAACATGCAAATATAGGACACAATTTATTTTTAATGAAAACAAACGTACTAAGTACTTTAGTTCATTATAAATAATAATTGCTTAATGTCCTTTATCCAAATACTAAATAGATCAATGCATGATAATTCTAGTTAATGAATTTTGTCTCAAGTAATAACTTGTCGACAATTATGCCTCAAGTAATGACAATAATACTTGTTGACAAGGCATTATTCAACTAACTTTGATCTATTATAATTTTGAGAATACTAATTTCAAGAATTCAATTATTGAAGTTCTTGTATGTGAGCATCCAACTATTTTGATATAGTCACATAATATTTCATAAATGGTGTGATATCCTCAACCACCAATTTATGACAATCAAACTTTCAAACACTTTAAAGTTTAAAGTATTCTAATTCTTTAATGTATAATGCAACTATGCTCTTAATTGAGCACAACTAGTTCACATGGCCATTAACAAGGATAAAATCCTACCATGACTAGTATTGAGTGTNAATAGTAGTCCAAGTGGGTAGAAAGCGGCTCCCAAAATGCCCTGTTTAGAAAACAACCCTGAATTTAAAGATCAAAGTGATCGATAAGATTGCGAGACCAAACTAACTAAATAATTTTATATGTAATGACTTAACATTACCTGAAGAAGCTTAAGCAAATTCTGCTTCTTCATAATTGCTTTCACATGAGTCGCTCTCTACATTTTGTCGGGCTATTATGCTGCAAAAGTTAAACATAAGATTAATCAAAACTAATAACAACAATAGTGCCATAATAAGTAAACAAAGAAATAAATGATATCCACCTAACATGATATAATATGTTGATCGTGTTATTCGAGTATTGTACTTGTAAATGGATTTAACTTCACACTTGAAGTGTTATTTCGTTTTGTAAAAGTAAAATCAGATTGTCACAAGCTTAAAAAACAAAATAAGCTGATAACAATTATAATAGCCCAAAAAAAAACTAATACTGATAAATTGGAATCATGTGTTTGGGCACCCATTTCTGTACCTGTAAGACATTTTGAGATGGGGTTAATACTCAAAAAAGTTACTAAACTTTACAAAAAAGTTCGCCTAAGTTACTGAACTTTCATTTTGTTCACTTAGGTTACTGAACTATGAAACTTTTTTCACTCAGGTTACTGAAGTTATAAAAATATACTTTTTCAGGTTACTTAACTTTGAAACTTTGTTCAATCAGGTTACTAAACTTATCAAAAAATATATGTTCAGGTTACTCGGACTAAGACTGAATTTTCGAGTGTATGTTTCCCGAAAGTTCAGTAACCTAAGTGAACAAAATGAAAGTTCAGTAACTTAGGCGAACTTTTTTGTAAAGTTTAGTAACTTTTTTGTGTATTAACCCTTATGAGATGGTTATGTGGGGGACAACCTCCTGCTGTAAAATATGCCAAACAGAATCTTGTTATTACATTATCTTCCTAAAGATTGATTATAAAGCAAAACATTATCCAATCTTTAAACAATCAAATACATATGATAGAATTTGTGTCAACGATGTAACTATTATAAGAAACTTACACTGGATGTTTCTACAAAATACCATTGCCGCCACAATAGCCACAATCATAATCACAATCATCATCACTGTCGCCATAGTCATAAGTCACAACATTCTTGCTGAAATAATTATTATCATAACTAAGATTACAAAACCGTTGCTCATTATACACCTTAGTGTACCCACTCTTGTCACCGTATCTCATAGTCTCAGTTTGCTTGTACTCACTCCTAGTTCCATGTGTTCCATTTTTTCACAGAAAATATCCTGAAGACGCGATCTTGGTTGATACTTTTTTCGTATAGATATAAACGTCTCATTATCATCATTGATACTTTTTTCGTATCTTGGTTATATTTTTGAATTAATTATAATTGTGGTGACAATGCAAACCATGTTGTTCAATTGACATCTTATCGCTACGAAACATTGCAACTAACCTGGTAATTCTTACTAAGTACCCTGTGAATTTTACGGTGGTAAATATGTGGGAAACTTGGAATGTACAAAAAGTCATAGATTCGTTAGCCAATAATCTTTCTTTTTCTGGTAGCTTGCATGTTAATCTAGTAATATGCTAAAACCTATTTGTTAGGCAAATCTTATACGCATTTAAGTGCATCTTCAGGTTACAATTTTAAAAGCTCAATTGCTAAGTTACCTTACTGTAATTAGATGAATGCCGTGATTTTAGGTTTTTGTATATTAGCTGAAAATACAATGAAGAGTGATCTACCATATGTTGTCCCAAAGTGTTCGGATCTATGTGTGAGTCGAAATAGAATTTGCAAACAAATATAAACTAGATAACTTTATTATTTCTTCTAACTATTGTAATGTTACATAATCACAAGTATATATAGGCCACGAAAGGGTGTGACCCAAAGTATGTATCTGTTCGAATAGATGTGTTCCCAAGCGACACAACCTTTCGAATTGTTCCAGAAACTAACTAACTATAACAACTTTAACTAACTTAACCGAATAGCGGTTAATAAGTTTCTAATCTACACGTTAGGTCCTTCATGTTTTCTATTAAAGCAATATCGAGATTAAACTTGGTTCACATTCTCCTCCTTAATCTTGATCGTTGCTTTGTCCAAGGTCTTGAACTCCGAGCATTTGTCTCATAGTTGTAAACTTGAGTCTTGCTAAAGCATTCGTTAATATGTCTGCTCTTTGTAGTTCTCCACTAACGTGTTCCACATTGATATGACCATTCTCTACACATTCCCGAACGAAATGATAGCGAATGTCTATATGCTTAATCCTTCCATGAAATACTGGGTTTTGCACGAGTGCTATAGCTGATACGTTGTCAACTCTAAGCGTTATCCTTCTTTCTTTCAATCCAGTTAATTCACTAAGTAAACGTTTTAACCATAAGGCTTGACATGCTGCTGCAGTAGCCGCCATGAATTCTGATTCACATGATGAGAGCGCCACTGTTGGTTGTTTTGAGTACACCAAGTGATGGGTGACTCTCAAAAGTAAAATACGACTCCAGTAGTTCCTTTTCCTTGATCGGTATTGATTCCATAACTACTGTCACTGTAACCTGTTATCTTGCAGCCGCCTTCCTTCTTGTATATTATTCCATGTTCCTTTGTTCCTTTGATATATCGGATTACTTGTTTCACTGCCTTCAGATGATGGTCCTTTGGCTCTACTATCACCACAAATAAACTCCACTCCATCTCCTCTTCCTATTGATGTATACCACGCGTATCGTGGGTTACTGATGTGAAATATTGGTCGTTGGACCATTTCTATGGCGGTAAGTTAGGCACTACTTCGACTCTGGCACTAGGAACCTAATAATACGACATATATAAAGTTTTCTTACGCAAAATAAATAGAGGCGTATTTATGATCACGTTTTGTGGAAAAATCTATTTAAAAAGGATGGTGTACGTGTAAACGCGCATTGAGGATTTTTGACAATAAATATAGGCTCGGGAAGTAAGAGCCGAGATTTAATGAGAAACGGTCATGCGTTATTTTTATAAACATGTATAGTATCAAATTTAATGGAAAAACATGTTTAATGTAATTGGTGGCGAGTAAAATCCATGTTGGCGATGTTTATTGATTTTCATGAATAAAAGTATGTATTTTCAGGAGAGTTTATTAAAAATTACACCGTAAGTCTATGTTTTGGCACCCGTTTTGAAAGTATATAAAACGCAGGGACCATCTTGCAATTTCTGGATATAAAAACCTAACCCTCCCTTTCATATATCATTTCCATCTTTTTCACTCATCTTCCACCTCTCTCACTAGCCGCCGCCGGCCACCCTGCTATCACCAACACCACCGGCCACCCAACTCTACCATCACCACAAATAAACTCCACTCCATCTCCTCTTCCTATTGATGTATACCACGCGCTACAAAAACGTCACCACCACCTCATTTTGGCTTCACCGCCAGTCACCACCACTCATTTCCACCACCAAACTAACCCCCATCATCCCCTCTATCTCTTGTGATACCACACGCGCCCAAAAACAAACCCTAACCCCTCGTTTCACCATCACCGCCGCTAAATAACCATCACCACCACCATTTCTTTCCACCTAGACTACAGATCTGAGTATTTCGAAGGTAGGAAACATGCTTTTACACCTGATTTGACTCGGTCACGAGTCAAACTCGTGATTAAACTTATGTTATGGGTCCAAACTAAATGGGTTTTGGTTTATTCTTGTTGAAAACAAATGGGAAAAAATATGTTTTAATAATAAAAACGTGACTTGAACCTAGTTTGGTATCCATAAGTGATGCGTTTGTGTGTCGAGTTGATGCCACCGTGAGCTTAAGCTCATGGCACTTGTGGTGTTTTTATTTTGTTCTTCCTGTGGATTGGTTGCCTTTGGTTCGGATTTGGATTCACTTTTGTTAGACCGAGTGGATTTGGATTGTGGATAGTGATAGTTTAGTTGGGATTGTCGAGAGGTTGAGGACCCATTTGAGGTCCGTTTGGTTTCTGTATCTGACGGGGAAGGCTAGGCCGAGACCCTTATGGTCTCGGCAAGGGATTGTTGAAGTGGTTTTGGTTGTTGTTATGTGATTGTTGCATACTAGTGTCGAGAAGAGTAGGCTGGGACTATTAGAGTCTCGGCAAAATTTTGTTGTGATGAGGAAAGTTGTTGTTAATATTAAGTTGTGGTTGTATTGTTAGTGTTGAAGCCGAGAACTAAACCGAGACCACTAGGGTATCGGCATATTACGGTTGTCGAAACTGAAGTTGTTGTTGGTTGATGTTGGATTAAGGGGAAGTTAGGCTTGGATTTGGTTAAAAGAGTATCGAGCCGTAGGATTAATTTTTGCCGAATTGGTTTTTATTGAAGTGGTTATACTCGTGAACTTTGTGCCACATCGGTGTCACTTTGACTCTCTAGTCTTAGTTGACTCCGACAATGCCGGAACATTGACTTTGAATTTATTTAGATTATTGGACTTGGATTAATAAATAAGCCGAGAGGTCATGACTCGGGCTTGTGACTCGAAACAAATGAGTAACTCAAGTTTAAAAACAATAACTTCATATATATATATATATATATATATATATATATATATATATATATATATATATATATATATAGATTTGTGATGAATTGGACGATAAAAATATATTAATGGGTTTTCATGTAAAGAAAATAAATAACAAGTATAATTACTTGTTAGTTTTTAACGTAAATAAACATAGAGTTAAAAAGGGATAAATTGCAAAGAAATGAGTTACTAAATGTTTCGAGGGCACGTGAACCTAGTATTGCCATAAGTGATAACTAAGTAAACATTGTGGATTTTATTGCGAGTCACGGATATTTGACATTAATATATCTAGCTTACATAGATAACGAACTTATTCGATTTACGAATCTAATGAGAGCTCGTTAAGTATGTGGAAGGATCTAATAATGGATAACATATCCTACGACCCTTAGGCTGTGATATAGTCTTGGAGGAATAAGTAAGATGGATACATTGTAAAGCTGATTGGGGTGACTAGTTTGATAAGTTTCGACAGTTTATTTTGATGACTTAGTAGACTATAAGAACTTGTCTCGCGTATTGTTGCGATATTATTTGGCGAAGTTCTTTGGAAGCGTGAGTTCACTTGAGTCTTGTTGAGTCGACACCACACACACACATGGATACCAAACACTAAAACGAATTGAGAAAGAGTTTTGAAAACGGAAATGGAATATGTTCGGAATTTGAGAAATATTTATTTGAAAATGTTACTGAAGCGTATTGATATTATTATTAGGTAGTGTCGAGTCAGTAGTCGCCGTTGCCAGATAGTTGATACTTTCTATGCTTCTGTTGATAATTGTGCTTTATGCTGGACCTGAGGTGAGTCATAGCCCCACTTTTACTCTTGAACTTTGTTTTCAATACTTGGGGTGAGAAACGTGCAAATTATTTTATGTGTACTATTATCTCTTTTGTTTTCTCAAAACTTGCTATGCTAAGGAACTAGGATATTGTATCAACCTTAGTCACATAGTGAATCATCGCATGTGGACTAGATAAAGGTTGGATGAAACAGCCATAGTGTGATCACCTATAGGACTTTGAAATAGCGGAAGTTATCCGTGATAAATGGTCATCTGTAGGCCCTATGGGACTTTGTTGCCTATAGGGTGCCCCTACAGGGTTTTGATACGAAGAGGTACTTCGTGAGATTGGTCGCCTATAGGCCCTATGGGACGTTGTTGCCTATAGGGTTCCCCTATAGGGTTTTGATAAAGCGGAGGTTATCCGTGAGAATCGGTCGCCTATAGGCCCTATGGGACTTTGTTGCCTATAGGGTGCCCCTATAGGGTTGTGATATGTGGAGGTTATCCGCAGGTTTTGATTTAAGGCCTAGTCTAGCTAGCAAGAGTTTTGCGTATACGTCCACTTGATTTAATTATGAATTTAAACCTATGATCTCACCAGTGAAAGCTGACTTTTAGCACGTTTTCTGAGGTAATTAAGTGATGCTTGGACATGTTTGTTTGGAAGGCTTGGCAAGGCGTGTTGGTTGAAGGATCTATTCTAAACTCTGACATTATGTTGTGGACCTATGTTTAAACTTATGTTTTTGGGCCTTACTTTGGATAATTGGGATGAATGTAAACTTTCAAAACCATGAATGGTTCTATTTTAAGTTATGTTTACATTATCTCGTTCTTTATGACTTGTGATGCATATTGATCCCGTAGCACCTCGAAAGCTTGAATAGTCTTCCGTTGTACCAAATTTTGGGGGTGTTATAAGTAAGGGCATGTTTCAAAAAATTCATTGATTTGGTTCTGGTATACCATGACACTGCTCTAGTTACATGGTATGAGAAGTCACAGTTTGAAAAGGGTGAAAGCAATTGAACTGCACAACAAAGAAACCCACAGGGCTTGGATGGAAGAGTAGTTAGGGATGGATATGCAGGACAAGATATGGATCAGCTTGGTGTTAGAAATGATGGAAGTGAAGGACAGACCAATGAAGGAACAAGCAGTGAAAGGAGCAGTGACTTTGAAGTCATTGTATAAAGATTGGAAGCAAACAGTCAAGAAGATTTTGATTTAAATCATTAAGGAGGAGATGTAGACCTTGTAATGATGTAAATCAAAATAGAAATCATTTAGCATGTTTAGTATATAGTTTATATTAAGACTATAGTTTGTATATAATTAGTTAATGTAATTAATGGGTCGAATTGTAAAAGGTGAATGGGTCAAATATGGCGCCAAACACCCATGACAGTTATTTGCCAAACGTTGCATACTTTGGAAATAACTGTCAATTAGAAAGTTGTGTCGTTAGAGGGAGCATTGTGACCCTTGAACAAGTATAAATATGTTTTCCTACATAAAACATATTAACACTTCAATATTATCAATAAAAGTCTTAGTTTGCAGAACCTATTGTTGTTATTTACTTTGTTAAACTTTGCATACACTTTCACCCAAACACAGTCACACAATGGCACACTACAAACATATTTTTCAATCCAAAGATGTTGGCCAAGAACCTGTGAAACAAATCCAAAGTTTTAAATTGTTACTAACTTGCTATAACATTATTGTTTTTGTAGTCAATGTTTTTTAGGAAAAAAATCTGACGTTTCTTAAACTGCACTAATACGATTCATTACGATCTGTAATTCGATTTGCCCAGAGTATCTTGTGAGGATGTCTTTTGTACGGCTTTGCACTGTTTTTTCTGTTTCCATAATAATGTTGGGTGACATGTTCCACAGAAAATCTTGTGAGGCAGCTCTTAAAGAAAAACATTCTCGTGATGCTAGTCAAAATGAAGATAATACAGATGAAGCTACAGATTCTATTTCAGAACAGTTATCATCTCTGAAATTAGTATTCAGCAAAGCAGCAGAAGACGACGTACCAATAGATGTGAGCTTTTTATTTTTCTTTTAGTTCTCATGCTTCCTTTTGCAAGCAAAATCTATGTTTTCTTCTTAGACGCATATTTAATTTCAGATACCAAACTATCTTTGCTGCAAAATCACACTGAATATATTTCGTGACCCTGTCATAACTCCAAGCGGTTTAACCTACGAAAGGGCCGTCATCCTTGATCATCTGGAAAAGGTATTTGTTCTTTTAGCATTTAGTTTTGATAGACCTCCAGAATGTGATCCTTAGACCCCATTAATGAAGTAAATCTAGTCTTTGACTATTAATAGCCATTTAGATTATATGCAAGGTTTTAAAACCTGGAGGTGGCAATATTGGCCCATTTGCTCATGAATGGGTTTGTAATATCCTGGATTTGTAATAATATAACGTCATTTCTAAATGTATAAAACTGTATCTGCTGGTCATTTCGACCCACACTTAAAATATTAACTTCACTACTTACCTGATCTGACCTGACCCACCAAGCAGAACACAAAAAACCTTGGTGTGACATTTGTAATGACACATTTATCAAAATTTCTCTGGATTCGTTATTTGTAATCCAGTCAATTTCATAAGTGAAAGTCTTGCCTCTTTATAAGAAAAAGGGAGGCCTAATGTTCTCTGAATTTGAAAACTGTCTTTCTTAAATTATGTAATAGTTAATGATGAGGTAGGTAGGGAAGTTTGATCCGATTACAAGGGAAACCCTACCCCCGTCGCAACTGATCCCAAATTTGGCAATTAAAGAAGCAGTGGAAGCATATTTGGAAAAGCACGGTTGGGCATATAAGATGGATTGAGAGATAAATCTATATACATATTGCGATGGTAAATACTTGGGATATTTATATTGTTGATTCTACCATATGCAAATTTGGTTGTGCATTGATTTATTGTACAGTTTCATTTTCAAAAGCTGTCATTTTTCGTACGCTAGAATTGAGGTACATCTGGATTCTGTGCTTGTACAACTGAGTGGCACAACTTGTCACTCAAATTAACTTGGGATACATATTGTGTAATGCTTCTTATGGATTTTGTTTGATCTTTCAAACCCATTGTGCTCGTAAATATGTATATAAAAGGTCCCATTTTTCCGAGTGTATAAGTTGTAGGAAAAAATTTGCCATGAATGGGCTTTACATGTTAAATCTCGCTTACTTCTTATATTTAGCCTTCTGATAACAAGATAATATTTAGCGCCTGTATTATCATATATTTTCTTAAGGATAGGTGTGATGGTATAGCATGATTAAACATTACCATTTTTAGGCACATACATTTTCAGGATGTGTTTGGATTGGGGGCATGGGAATGAGGGAATGACTTTTATTCCCAATAAAGTTGTTTGGTTTGTAGGTTTTGTTTTCGAGAAAGGGTATGAAACCCACAAATGGAGGCATTTTCTAAACCCCATACAGGTCCGTCTCTTGATTTTGGTGGCCCCGTATCATCACCACAAAGAGGCCTTTGGTGACGGGTTGTAAACTCATTCCCATACTTGTACTCATAATGATTCCATAATGTTTCACAGGTTTCTGGCCAACCAATCTTTGTTTCAGAATGTGTTTCATGTTTTGTGAATCTATGTGTGAGTAAGTATGCAATCAAAGCAATAATAAGGAACAATGTTTCTGCAGTAAATTTGATAAATAGATGGTGAATCATGTGTTACAAATACACTGCATATGACCTATTTATATTATTCTAAACGACACTAATTGGCATTTATAGTTACATCAACCATTGTGTCCTTTGGGATGTAACTGTCAACAACATTAACCACCAAGTAACTAACTATTAACTATAATAACTAACTGCATGGGTAGCCTACTTTGACCCATGACAGTGACCTAAATTCGACCCAAACATTGTACTAAAGTATTACAAACATATGTCTTTGACTTAATTACATATTAGTAACCGTACTTTGATTCTAAATAAATTAAGGAGCCAACACATAATACAAACGAAACGTCCTCTCATACTTTATATCTGTTTAATACGGAATACAGTATCTTAAGATTGAAGATTTTACAAGGTGGATTAGGTTTGAAAAACTTGTATCTTTAGAATGAAGTATTATTGGTCAAACAGTTGTGGAATGTGGCTGCAAAAAAGGACACATTATGGCTCAAATGGGTAAATGTGGAAAGATTAAAGGGTAGAAGTATTTGGGATATCCAGTGTGATAGTAAGAGCAGTTAGGATGGAAGAATATATGGAGTTTAAGGGACAAAGTTAGAAAGCATATTTTGTGGAAATTGGGCACTGGTAGATCAGTAGATGCTTGGTATGATAAATGGTACTCAGAAGGTCCTCTATGTGATTAGAGGTGGCAATTTAAGACCCATGGGTAAAAGTTGGGTCAAGTTGGGTAAATACTTTTAAGCGGATGGGTATAGTTGGGTATTGTTAAATAATTTAAATGGGTCTAGATGAGTTTAGGAGAATTTTATTAAAATAATAAAGTGGGTCTAGATGGGTCTACTATTATAACCAAATGAGTCTATTATTAAAATAAAGTCAATAATATTCTATGTACTAACCGAACTTGTCTATTTTTTATACGTTTTTATGTATTTTTACGTTTTTGTACATTTTTATACATTTTCATCCGTTTTTTACGTTTT
>LBNU01022311.1:119246-121746 GCA_014162995.1 Artemisia annua
TAAGAAAAAGCCCCTGTCAAGTTTCGTCCGCGTCTTCCGTCCCGCTTTTGCGTTTCGTCCGCACATCTACTTCGTTTTCGTCCGGCTCTTTCTCTTGGCGCTTGCTTCGTCCGTTTTCTTTTTTGCCGTTTTCGCCGCGCTCCAACCGCCCTCTTCTGCTCTCTCGTCCCGCTTTCTCTTCGCGTTTCCTCGTTTTCTCGGCGTTTTCTCGTTTTCTTTCGTTTTCGGTCCGTATTCTGGTTCCGTTTTCGTCCGTCATTTTTTTCCCGTAGTTTGTCCCCACGTGTTTATCTTTGCGTTTTCGGTCCCGTTCTTTTCCACTTACTCGTCGTTTTTTCCGTTTCGGTCTTTGTTCTGCTTTCTCTGTCCGTTTTTTCGTTTCCGCGTTTTTCTCGCGTTTTCGTTGTTTTTCCTCCGCTCCTTGTCCGTTTTTTCACGCTTTTTGCGCGTCTTTTTCACCGCTTTCCGGCTTTTGTTGTGTTTTCCGCTTTCTTTCCGTTTCGTCGCTTTTGCTTTCTTCGTCCCGTTTTTTTCTGCGTTTTTGTTGGCCAATATGACGCGTGAGAAAAAGTCAAAAAATGATGAAAAAGTAAAAAAAGTGAAAAAAAGTAAAAGAAGGAAAAAAAGAACGTAAAAAAATGAGAAAAATAAAAAAAAGTGAAGAAAAAGTAAAAAGGAGAAAAATGTAGAAAAAAGGAGAAAAATGTTAAAAAAAGGGAGAAAAGTAAAAAAGAACAAAAAAAGTAAAAACAGAAGAAGAGTAAAAAAAATGAAGAAAAAGTAAAAAAAAAGTGAGAAAAAGTAAAAAAGAACGAAAAGTAAAGAGTGAAAAAAAATAAAAAAGTGAAAAAAAGTAAAAAAAGAAGGAAAAAGTAAAAAAAAACGGGCAGAAAAAACGTAAAAAAAGGACAGAAAAAGTGAAAACAGTGACAGAAAAAGTATAACAACAAGAAGATAAAATAAAAAAAGTGACGAAAAAGGTAAAAAGATGAAAAGTCAAAAAACGTGATGAAAAGTAAAAAACGGAAAACGTAAAAAAGCGGACGAAAACGTAAAAAAGCGTCGAAAACGTAAAAAACGGACGAAAACGTAAAAAACGGACGAAAACGTAAAAAACGGACGAAAACGTAAAAAAGTGACGAAAACAAAAAAAAGCCCGAATAATTAAAGATGAATAAAAGGACAAAGATGAAATACCCAAAAAAACCCAACCCGACCCTACCCAAGACCCGTTTGACCCAAACTCATCTAGACCCATCATTCCAAGTGACTCATCTAGACCCATACCCATCTAGATCCATACCCATCTAATACCCAAGACCCAGCCCAACCCAACCCATCCATTTTGCTACCTCTATATGTGATTATATTACAAATAGGGAAATCTATGAAAGGCTAAGTACACTTGTAAAGTTGCAGAGATAATTAAGGATGGTGTGTTGGCCAGATGAGTGGAAAAACAAATTTCCAGAGTGCTGAGACAATGTGAGAGATGAAGTGGTATGGATTACTGGAAATGGAAAAGAGCATAAGTTTGACATTAGAACATTGTGGAAAGACTTGTGTAATAGTGATCAAAAAGTGAATTAGAGCTCAATGGTTTGGTTTGCATAATGCATACAAAGACATGCATTTGTCCTATGGTTGGCAGTAAAAAAAAGCAAATGACACAGGACAAAAGTTTAAAATTGGAACCAAATGATGATTTGAAATGTGCTATGTGTAATAAATGCCCAGATTCTCATAATCATCTTTTCTTCACTTGTGACTATTCCCAAGGAATATGGAAAGAAGTAGATAAGCTACTAAATGTAAAACTTTCATACCGCTGGGATCAAATTGTTGAGGAACTCATTAGATTACCTGCATACAAGAACATATGGAGTGTTTTGACAAAGATAGTTTGTGGTGCAGCAGTCTACTTCATATGGCAAGAAAGAAACAATACGTTGTTCAAGAATGAAAAGAGGGATGGAAAGACAGTATTGAATACTATAAAGGATGCTCTTGGTATGAAAATGTTAAGAATCGCAGTCAAAGAATCAAGAACAATCAGAGAAGTAGCGGCAAAGTGGAATATAAAGTTGCAGAGGTCTAGCATCTCATAGTCCCTGTTGATGTAATTGGTGTATAGGTGTGTACGAAGTATATGTCTTATGTCTAGATGTTTGGTATTAGAGCACAAGGTGTAGATGGCAAGGTTTGCCTCTTCATTCGGGCCCCACGTATGCCACATCACCAAACACCTCTTCACAACTAACTCCCTCCTCACTAAACAACTAACCTCAACCTCTTCATTTGGGCCCCACCACTTACACATTTATTTTTTTTATTCATTTCATTAAATAAATTAAATTCATTTCACTAATTATAAAAAATAATACAACAAACAAATTTTATTTCATCCAAATAAAAANGATACTAAAAAAAACATACGATACTAAAATAAAAAACATACGATACTAATTATTCCTATTATGTTGAAATTCTTCTCATTGTT
>LBNU01022311.1:126746-134638 GCA_014162995.1 Artemisia annua
GCTTCAAGGTAAAGATGCATGCTTGGATGTGACCGGGATCTCCCCATTTGCGGGTACTGGGGCAACTTCATGGGCTCCTGGAGTGGCTCTGAATAATGTTGTGGAGAAGAAGAAGAAGAAGTATGCGTCCAAATGTGAAGACAATGGATACAAGTTTGTTCCTTTCGCCTTCTCTACGTTTGGGGAATTGGAGGCGGAAGCTTTGGATACACTTTCTCGTATCAGGACTATTGCCATCAGCCACTCTAATAATATTCAGAAGGGTGTCTTTATTTTTCATCGTGTTAGCTTTTGTATTCAGAAAGGAGTGGGAGCTCAGATTGTGTCTAGACTCCCCTCAAATTTTAAGTAATTTTTCATGTTTCTAATGGAAAACGGTGGTTTTATACAAAAAAAAAATAAAAATAAAATAAAATAAAAAATAATAATAATAATAATAATAATAATAATAATAATAATAATAACAAACAAAAAAAACAAAAGAACAAAAAAGGAATATGTTAGAGCTTCGAAAATGCTTAAAAAGACAATACCTCTTCTAATTCCGACATTGAACAGAACTATATTACTAACTTCATTACTTATTCAAGGATCTCCAAAATAAAAAAATCATGGGCCAAGACTAAAGTATCCAGAAAAAATCATATGCTGACGTTAAATATATGATGTTCCAAAGATACAATGTTAAAACAAATGATGCAAGTAGTGAAGGAGGATATTTATGTGAGTGTTGTTGGAAAAAGTTTAATCATTCAAGTCCCCAATGTAAGACCAGTTTCTCATTGTTTTCAAAAAGTTAATACAAAAAGACGATAACATTAGACTTTTGATACAAAGTTGATACAGGTTGTAGCAACTACGTTCTTGACTTCCAATGTCAATACTAAACCTATGGCCACAACTGGAATTGCCTCCACCACTACGACCACCACCTCCTTCATGTTGTTGTGGCGCCGGTGGTGTGTGTTGCGGCAAACTTGGTTGTTGCTTGTTACAAATAGAAATCAAATTATTATGAGCGCAATACACACAATCATGAGTAGAACATCCACAATACTCATGTATCATTAACACACAACTTGATTGACCACAACTTTACTTGCATTCCCACCGCTTGCAGAAAAATAGACCTACTTAAAAGTTGCCCTTTTTGACCCATTAGTATTTAGATTTTAGAGCAATAAAAAACATGAAGAATTGTATGATCAAGCTCCACCTAAAAATTTCACTTACATGAGTTATTCAATCCTTCCATCATGCAAAAGCATTGGCAACATTGCCATGTCAGATGTTAAAGATGCCCTTGCATAGATAAGTGGCTGAAGAACAAAAAAGAAGGGATCAATTAAAAAAATAGTAGAAGTAATCACGTATGTTCAAATGAATGTGTAATTATGCCTCTAAATACATTACTGATGTAGAACCCAACCTGTGGACAGCCTGCCCCAGCATAGCCTGCATCAAAGAACTGTATGGACCACCTACCAGACACTTACTAAGTCCCTTCTTTGTTTTTTGGCCATGGTGTAATCCCAAAACTTCAATTTATACTCTCAGAATTATTGCGCAAAAGTGAACAAAGATGTAAAAGAATAAACATACAAAAAGAGTTGAAGGGTTGAGCTTCCAAAAAGTTGGGAGTTAAACATATAATCTGACCCATTAATCTGTAAACATATAATTCTCTAAGTGAGCGCAATTCAACTGCAACCAAAAGAACAGAGAACTTGTATTATTATGCGATCCCCTTTGGTTAACAATTTATCAATTAAAGAGAGTATAAAATGAGGTTAAAAAATGGCTTTCATATGCTCTTTTGATAAGCTTAGCCCAAAAACCCTTTAATCTAATGTAGTAGTAAGTAGGGAAAGTCAACAATTAGACATTGCAAAAAAATTATGGTGTTTTGAAAGAATATTTAACACTTCAGTTGCAAAATAGCCTTTTGCGAAGCTAAAAGTTTTATGTAATGCACACTATATCAGTTGAGTTTCGAGTTTATATTCATTGGTAACAACCTTCGACATAATATGGAATGACCATATATGGATGATTGAGTAAATTTACCATGAATGCAGCTGTTTCCAACCGATCTGCATCCCCAAATTAGCCTCATATTCTTTTCATGAGTTTGAGAAGATAATCATTAGTTACTAATAGTTTTCATAGTATATCTCTTCTACGTAGTTACAAAATACCATCTACCTCATGACTTTTCCTGGTTTTGAACTTTTATTCGTATATGAATACCTGCATTTACTAAAAAACGCTCGTTAAAAAGAAACTACTTATTTAGCGTGTTTGTTTGATTCTTGACCAAATTCTTGCAGATAACCTTCAGATCTTGTTTTATTGCAACATTTATGTGGAGATGTTAAGAGGAAGATCCTCAGAATCAACGCCCTCTTGGGAACAAAAAGGATAGCCTTGAACTCGAGCTGACCCTCAACTGAGAAATGTTTCACGTTCAAATGCTCCTCCCAATCGTTGGTGATACTCTTGTAGAAAGCAGCATACTCTTCCTTTCTAATTTCCTCGGGCTTCCTCATCCAGATTGGCTTTTGCTTGTTGACCAAAGCCCACTCGTGAGACACTTCCTTGATGGTCTTCTTTTTCTTCTCCTCCTTCTCTTTTTCCTCATCGACCTCCTCAACTTTGCCTTCCTTGTCCTTCTTCTCCTCTTCATCCTCGTCATCGGAGATTTCCTTTTCAGTGGTCTTTTCTTCCCATAAAGAAANTGCTTGTTGACCAAAGCCCACTCGTGAGACACTTCCTTGATGGTCTTCTTTTTCTTCTCCTCCTTCTCTTTTTCCTCATCGACCTCCTCAACTTTGCCTTCCTTGTCCTTCTTCTCCTCTTCATCCTCGTCATCGGAGATTTCCTTTTCAGTGGTCTTTTCTTCCCATAAAGAAATGGGGTAGCTGATGAACTCAGAGTGCTTCTTGATGAAATCCTTAAGCCTTCGCTCCTCAAGGTATTCAAGCTGATCCTCCTTTAGGTAAAGAGTCATCTTAGTACCTCTGCCAAGGGACTCGCCAGAAATGTCCCTGGTGGCAGTGAACGACCCTCCGGCTTGAGACTCCCATACATATTGTTCATCATCATTGTGCTTGGTAGTAACAACCACCTTATTAGCAACCAAGTTAGCAGAGTAGAAACCAACACCGAATTGAAAAATCATGCTAACATAGCAAAACGACGCTAGCCCTTCAAGCCTCACCTATAAAGAGAATTCATAACTAAGATCAAATGCTTACATGAAATTAAACTTAAAAAGAATGTACACTTATTTGCATTTTCTGGGTTAAGCAGAATAAATTGATCATTTGACGCTAAGAAGTCAACTACAGACGCGCAGAGTATAGATTTATATGCCTACCCCTTGAGGAACATCCTCCCATGATGCGAGCTCTTCATTTTCTTAAACATCCAACCACTTTAACACAACCTGCATCACAACACATTTGCATGTTATAGTGAACATAACAAACAGAATATCATCAAATGCACAAACATAGTCTGCAATCAAACTACATAAATAGGCCAGGTTTATATAATTAGATAACCTAAAAGCCATGAAACAGGGTAATGTTCTGGAAAGTTGAGATCCGTAACTCCATCTAATTCATATATTTGTCTGTAGAAGTCCTCCATTGCCTTAATTGTTTGATTGTTTCAGAATCTGGGACCTTACCGGCAGCATGAATCCAAAGTCGCCCTTTCAAATACAAACGCAAATCACGAACACTAACGGAAAGCCAAAATATTAGTTATTGCAAAGAAAGCATAAGGCAATAGAAGATAGAGAGCTTCGCATAGACAATATATAATCATCGTAAAGTTTAAAAAATTCTTTAGCAAGGATTGAGCTTTTTAGTCACATCTTACAATATTAAGAGGAAATTCTGTATATAACTGGACGCTATTGAAAAGACATACACAAATGCAATGTGCATAAAACATAAACTCAGCAATGTACTTCTGCTGGATAGTGAAAAAAGGGCCACCAAAAACTACGATTTCTATAAAAAGGCAAAGACAGTTCATCCTACAATTTTAGAAAACTGTACCTTCTTCCAAACTCACATTATTAAGCAGTTTAAAACATAGATCTGCTGGATGTACCACATGTCACAAATAAATAACCTTTTTTTAACATCAAATTTACAAAATAAATTCATGCATTTTATAAAAATTGTACCTGATTGGCAATAGAGCCATGGACAGGTGGAGTGGTGAAGAATTCCTTTTCAGGGCAAAGGTTGTATCGTCCTTCTTTGCATTGTGTGCATCTCCAGCAGCTAATGCCAGGCTCAAGAGCTAGACGATCACCAGGAACTAAATCCTTCACATCGCTCCCGACTTCTTTTATTAGACCAGCACACTCATGTCCAATAACCAAACCGCGGTAGTGGATATGATCTCTGATAGTGAGACTAATTGACAGCCACTACTGCAGCTGTAGAGAATAAACATGCTACATTGGTTCTAAAAGTAGACCAATTATGAGAACACTTTTACAACCTATCGAATATAAGGTACCCTCAAGCAATTAAATATGACTATCATCTCAAATAAGCATAATCTGATCTTAAACCCTTTTAAATTTAAAAAAAAAATGCAACAGTACATTCACTAATCCTACCCGATTACGTTTACTGAATTAATCATCACTACTACACAAAAAATGTCTTTTGCTACGGTTAAAAAGGCCTTTTGGTACGGTTATTGGACCGTACTAAATAATGGCGTACCAAAAAATAAAAAGTTTTTTGACACGGTTCCGAACCGTAGCAAAAAATGATTTTTTGGTACGGTTATTTTATAAACCGTGTTAGATCACTTTGGCCAAAATAATGTTTTATTTTTTGTTTTTTGGTACGGTTGTTGTATAAACCGTATTAAATGCCCTTTTTTTAAGAAAAAAAAATTGCTTTAAAATTTCCAAAATCTACATCCAAACACCCCAAACATAGAACCTGTAATTTTCTTTTACACAATATACAGCAAGCCCAAAACGGTAAGATAAACAACAATTCACAAACCACAATATGGAGTAATAAGTAACAAACTTGATGTTTTATATATGCATCATCAACAAACACATCGATCTAAGGGAAAATGGCATCTTCGGATTAAAAAAAAATTATATACATTATAACCAACATCATTAGATAAAAATAAAAACTTCAATCTTCAACAGCTCAATGTATATAGTGAAGCAACCACGATCATAAAAAACTCCTTCGCCAGTTCTTCAGTTTTGATGCCTTTGTATGTTAAAAGAACACAAATATCATTGACTAAAAATATATTTAACTTTTGCAAATAACCAACAAAAAAAATTACAACAGTTTATATACTTACATTGTTCAAAGGCAGTCTTGTTTGCTTACAACAATCTCGTACATGAACTTCATCAAGTAATACTTGCATTCCCATGTAGCCTTTTGTTGGTAACTGTAAATTCAAACAAACAAACATCACAAATGTAAAAACCATGTCAGTTTTACTAACACATTTGTAGAACCATATAGGAACCATCAGTTACTTGTTTACTTACCTGAAATCATGCAGACAATGAATCCACAAACGAATGACAATGAATCCACACAAGTTTAGTTAACCTGATTAAATAAAAAACTTAAATAAACGAATCACAAAAAAGAAAGGTAGATATTGACCTTGCTTCAAGCTCGGAAGGTTCGGAGTTGCCAGTGATATGATTCTTTATCATGTAACACAAAGTGAGAACATGATTGCAATCCAAAAGCTGTGTTGGAGTCATTTGTGTAGCAACAGAACCTGCAAGACGAATCGTGACCATTAAAAAAAAATAAAAAATAAAAAATAAATAAATAAATAACTATTATTTTTTGTCTAAACTATTAGATTTCTTTCAGTAATTAGTTTGTAGAGTATGATTACCAAGATTGTACAGTCGCACCAGAGACTTATCATCTGCATCTGCGCCCTCTATGATCTTCCAAACAAAGACCTCTCCAGCTATCTGCATAAAGAAGTTTCTTTAAAGCTCGAAACTATCATATAAAAGTTCAAAAAACAGAAAAATGTCTTACACTACTAAAAGAGCAGCTTCCTCAGAAAAGAAAGCCATATCCGTAACTATATGAGAATCACAAATAATCAACTGAATCAATGAGCATACTTGGAGAAAGATTAAACTAAAGACAGCGATAACTTTTAACAAACATGGGCTTAAATAATCACTTCAGTATTAGCTGGCGCAAGGGTAACTAAATTGGATAGAGTTCAGTCAAACAACTATTCACCGAACATGTGTTTAATGGTAAATGGATTGGTTTCTTCCTCTGTAGGAACTCCGTTGATAAATATCGTGATGATTCCTGAAGCTACTAAGAAAGAATCAGTAGAGTATCCTTCTTCAATTCCTCTTTATGTAAAAATAGGTGTGATTAGCGGAACAACCTAATATGCAATAGATAGTTTGCAACTATTCGATATATTTTATAATTATGAACTTCCGTTATTAAATATAATATTTTCCTTGTATTATAATCAAACATACTTGATTATGAAAAAATTAAGCAATTCATATACCTCAACTACAGGTTTTGTTACAGCTTCATAACACGAAACTCAATGTTCCTTTCTTCATTCATTGCTTTTTTAATGATTTTCCGGTTTCCTGGGTAATACCGACCATAGACTTATACTAAAGTCAAGTTTTACATGCGGTCAGCACTGTGGTAAGCCGCTAAATTGTCAACGCCATTGTTGTTTCAAAACGTGTCATGTTGGTCCATGTGATTCTTGTGATGTTAAGATTAATGCTTCTTGTTTCTGTAAAAAGAAGACCGATGAGGTTGTTGTTTGTGGTGACGTGGCTGTGAAGGGACATGTGAATGTAGTTAATGATGGTCTCTTTTCATGCAATGCGTCATGTGGAAAAACTCTTGGGTGTGTTATAAGCCGAATTCATCACCAACTCCAAATTCTACAAAACTCAACCGTAAGATCTTTAAAACTCAATTGCTTGACATATCCGACCTTTGCAGCCTTCTATCTCTGAATCTCTGTATGAGTGACATATCCAACTTATCTTCTTGTCCATTTTGACAATAGATCTGGAAAACGGCTGGTGGCATAAGTGCCTTCCAAAGCTTTTAAGGAAGGCATGAGTACTTAGTATGGGTCTTTGTTTTCCAACTGCTGCACCACTGGATAGCAATTTGTTGTTATAGTCTCCGCCTCAGGATTAAATCATGTTACAGATGTACTTGCCCTCTCGTCCCTACTTATTGCCTTAAAGGTATAGCTTGATCAAAGGAAAATTTAGTTCAATGAAAGGCTAACAGTTTAAGAATCTTAAATATCATTTTTATGTAGCATTCGTGATCTGTTTATCCAAGCATGCAGCAAATACGTAAATGAATAGGTTGAATCAGTTAATACCTTTAGTTTGGGATTAGTTGCAGCCCATGTTTCTGCATTGAGGTACCGAGGTCTGTTGTGTGACTTTTCGGTTGCAGGTGGAGCATCTCATATAGTGTAACACCCCCAACTCAAATATGGCAGCTATCGTGCTGGGGGTATTACGAAAATAGAAACCAGGCACATTTATAGTAAACGACCACAACTCGGGACGTTTGAAATGTGACCAAAACATATCATTCGATTTACAAACCGTTTAGAGTACAAGTATTCTTTAGTCAAAGTTGCAGCGGAAAAGTAAATAGAGTTTGCAGCGGAAAAATAAACAAAGTTTAGCAGCGGAAAAGTATAAGACACAAAAGGTTTTACGAATGACATGCAAAGATAGGGTAGTAAAGTAGTTAAGCTGCCGTGACAGAAACGTCCCTCCAGCCTTAGCCACTCCTCCACGCCCAAATTATCATCATGCCAAGCTA
>LBNU01022313.1:18973-30471 GCA_014162995.1 Artemisia annua
AAATGTGATCAAATATTGCCTTAAATCGTTCCTTTTGTCATTTTAGGTACTTTTGAGAAGAATCCTTGAAAACATGCTAATTTGGACGTTTTTGGAGCATAAAAGTGAAGAAAACGACAAAGTCTCAAAAGAAGCTGGAAAACCTACCTGACGGCGTCAGAGTCACAAGGTAACGCCGTCAGCCAACATTGACAAAGGAGTAAAATCAGATTACACTAGATGCCCTTTGAAGAAAACAAGATGTTTACACCTGACGGTGTCAGGTGTTAGAGAAAGTAGGCCTTCAGGTGTAATGCTAAAGAGTGACGGCCCAGAGCACATTTACAAGTGACGGCGTCAGAAGTAAATCTAGGCCATCCGAGAACCCTAATGACGGCGAGCTGACGGCGTCAGAACCCATAACCTGATGCCGTCAGAATGTAAAATCTATATATACTTTTCTATTTTTCATTCATTAGTGTGGAACTTTTGGTACAAGTTTGGTAAAAACCCTAAAGACGAATTTGGCTGTATTTTCAAGGGTTTTTCACCCTTGAATCATTCATGTTCAATTAAAGATAAGTCAAATCAATATGTCTATGTGTTGGTTATTTATATCTTATGCTTGTCTTTCAATTAACATGCTAGGCTAGATTTTTCTTGTGTTTGCTTAGATCTAATGAAACCTAACTATTAATTATTGGTTGATTGGTGTGTTATTACTTTGTTTGGATGAATGTTTCATCAATGTTAGGCTTAAGAAAACTGGCAATACTCCTTTATGGTAACATGCTTGAACGTCTTAAGAAACATGTAACTAATGCCTCCTAGGTTATTAAGGTAGTATTTAACGCATGAGCCACTGTTTACAATCCCTATGATTATGTGTACGCATAGTTGTAGGAGGAGATAAGAGCTCATAGAATTGGGGAGATATGTACGCCACCCCATGAATTGTTAAGGAATACACCCGTCATCCACGCAAGTAATACATACATTAATTAACCGGTAAAAGATAGTTAGGGAGTAAAGAAGTCTAAGTAAACACAATTGTCTCCATATAAGTTTTCACCACCACAATAGTTTAGTTATTTTATTTTTTCTTGCAATTGTAGTTTTTGGGTTAGTTGACTAGCAACTAATTCCGCCCACTCCTCCAAAACCCGAGATTTACTTGCTTTCCATAAAATATAAAAATACAAAAATAATCTTCCTTCACCCTTAGACCTTTTAGAGTAGTTTTTCTATCCTAATGAACACTATTCCCTGTGAGAGAACGATCAATCCCCCGTACTTACCACTACACTATACTACACTGACCAGGTACACTGCCTGGTGGGATTGCAAGCTTCTCAAGATCCCTTGAGAGGTAAAACCTGTTGCGTGGTCTCAATCCCACGCGCATCAAAAGTTTGCAACTTTCTTTAAGATTCATCATTTTAAAGCTATTTGGACAAGAATCTTGGATTAGAAACTCGTTCTTGGTGTGCTTTATTCAAAAACAAATTTTGGCCTATTTCGAGAACTTTAAGTCCCTAAACTTTCGAGAACATATTTTGTTGCTTCATTTGTGATACTGTTGCTTACTCAGTGCTTTTATCTCTTGTATAAGAAAGAAAACACTTCGACTCATTGGATATTTTCGTTATGGTATAATGTCGAAAATTTGAGACTCCTTTTTGAAAACTTGAAAATCTTTCGAGAACACTTTCTGTTTACGATAAATTGTATAGTTTTCGTAATCACTTTCAATTCTTTCGAGAACTTTGCTGATCTTCTAAGTTGTTGTGTTCTCGATAATTGTCTCATACTCTTCTCGATAATTGTCGTTTTATCGAGAAAAACCTGAGTTATCGAGATCACACAAAACTTTCGAGAACACTCCATATTTTTGAAATCACACAAAAACTTTCGAGATCACATCTAGATTTTCGAGAACACTTGTACTTTGACTGCTTTTCGAGAATTTCAACTTACAAAGATTCGAGAACACACTTGTGATTTCAAGAATTGGCTTATCACTTATACCTTCTACAAGATCCATTTACACACAAGTCTTTCATCATGTCTCAACCTCCGTACTACAATTACCTTTATCATCATCAGCAGCTACAACAAAATCGTCAACAACAACCATATCAAAAACCGATTCAACGACCGTATCAACAACAGTATCATCAACCATACTACATGCACGAACAACATCAACTCTTAATGCACCAACAACAATTTCCACAGCAACAACCATACTTGCATCAGCAAATGCAAACCAATCTTCCACCAGCTAAGCAAACACATTGGTTTGATCAAATGTGTGAAGCAATCACTAGTCAGCAATCTCGACATGAAGCTGGGTCTCTTGACATTCCTCCAATGCTCACTCCAGGAAACTACGTTCAATGGGCTAGTCGTTTCTTGTGATTCATTGAACTTAAGAAACCTCATGGTAAGTTTATGAAAAAGGTCATTCTTGAAGGACCATTTCAATGGCCTACTACAATGGTTGCAGGTGATCCTAATGCAAATCCTCCAAGACCTGATACTGTAATTCCACTTGCTGAATCCTCACTCACCGCAGAGCAACAACTTCATCGGGAAGAAAATGAACTTGCAATGATCTACATTCTTCAGGGAATACCTAATCCGATCTTTCGAAGTATTGATGCTCAGAAAACTGCTAAGGATATGTGGGAACATGTTCATCTCTTGATGGAAGGCACTGAATTGAATCAAGAAGACATGCAATCAAAGCTTTATATGGAATATGAAGACTTCATGATTGAATCAGGGGAATCACTTGAGTCTTACTATCATCGTTTCACAAACATCATCAATGATTTGGATCGACACAACATCATACTCCCCAGGATTGCAATCAACACTAAGTTTCTAAGTTGTCTTGGTAATGAATGGAAGAAATATGTCACGTTTGTCAGGCAGGCTAAGAATCTTCATGATGCACCATATGGATTGTTGTTTGATTATCTGAAGCACCATGAGAGTGAAGTGAACAAGGATAGAGCTCTTCGTGCAAATTTGTCACCTCCTCCAAATCCTAACTCATTAGCACTTGTTGCTCAATCTCACTTTATTCCACAACCATCAAACCATGCTTATGTTCAAGAACAAAATAACTTCAACTACCATCAACCAAATCCTTCACAACCACTACTCACATATGATTCTACTCAGCAAAGCAACGTCGGTTCAACTGATTCGTATGACAACAATGACTCCATGTTCTACTCCAATGCTAACAATGATGAAGATGAAGAGGAATTCAACAACTTGAACCAAGGAATTGCACTCATCGCTAAAGCATTCAGCAAATTCTCCAACAAGTCCAACAACCGTCTTCGTTCTTCATCTAACACAAGGAATCAAGCTGTTGTTAATGATGGCCGAGTTGAGGTTCAGAATCGTAACTTTGGTAGATCTGGTTTTCGTGGTAATATGGGTAATTCTGGAAATGGTCAGCGGTTTAATGCAAATGGTAGCTTTCGGAACAATGTTGCTGCTCCTCAGAAAAGGGTTGAGATTGTTGAAACGGGTAATACAGATTCTGGTAACACTGTCATTCGATGCTACAACTGCAATGGAGTGGGTCATTTGGCTACTGCATGTCCTTCACCAAGAACTCAAGGCAGCAAGTATCACAAGGAGGCATTACTTCTAGCCCTTAAGGATGAAGCACGTGGAAATGGGAAAGCTAAGGATAACAGCTTCATGGCCAATGCTCAATCTGATGATGACATGGAAGATCTGGAAGCAAATGCTGCAGTTATGCTTATGGTCAATATGCAGGAACTACATCTGACTGATTCAAGCCCAGTGTATGACACTGATGGTCTGTTTGAGGTACATGATTTAAACACATGCTTAATACATAATATTGCTTCACCTTCTACATCTGCATCAGACGAGGAACAAGTTGTTCAAAACGATTCATTATTATCTAGTCAAGAGGATGAGCAAATAAGCACATTTGTTACATTTGACGACGACGATCAAATTGACCCTGTGGTTACATTTGATGAAAACGTTCAAATTAACCAAGCTGTTGTATTTGATGATCCACTTGATGATGGTTGTAATGATCAATTTGAACAACATGAACCTTCAAATGATCCATATTCACAACTCAGAACCATGCTTATGACCACCCAAATTCAGGCCCAAAAATGCAATGATATAAATACCAAATTGAAAGCCAAAATTGCATCATTTATGAAAGATCTTGAGTGTTGTAAACTTTAAATAACAAATTTTGAAACACGAGATAATCGGGAAAAAAGTTTTGAAATTGCTTTCCAAAAATCTTATGTTCAAGAACAAGAGTTACAACATCAAATACGTGAATTAACCATTTCCAAAAATGATTTAATCTCACAAATGGAACAAGAAAGGTTTGATCATAAACAACATATGAATCAACTCACCGATGAACTTTCTAAAACAAAATCTGAGTTGTCCATTTGTCAAGCTGAGTTTCGTGAATATAAACAAAAGTCAAGAAAACGAATTGATTCTTACGTCGAAGAAGTTGTTGAATTGGAAAAGAAAATCAAAGAGTTTAAAAATGTTTTTTATAAAACGGGTGAATCCATTACCACAATTCAAAAGTTTTCATTGCAACAAAGACCTCCCGGGTGTGGTTATGCTCTTGGTACGATACACCCAGTTTTTTAAAAATAGCACTCAAGGAACTTCCAAAATTGTATAGTGCAGTACACTTATTTGATGAATCTGTTGTGTGTGTTGTTGTATATGATCGTGAAGAAGAAGAGGAAATAGAGGATGAGAGTCGATCTAAAATGAGCACTGTTTTTTACAACACACCTTTTGATTATTCCACATTTCCTCGTTTATATGATTCTTTTGTGCCTCAAAAAGAAAAAACTGAACAACCTTGGTATTTAGTACAAATAAATGATTCATCTTCTGATGTTGGTCCTGTTAAACCAGTAGCACAAATAAATGGTCCTTTACCTGTTTCTGGTCAAATTAAACCATTACCAAAACGGTGTAGTGTCATGAGGTATTTTGATACGTTTATGGAAGACATAAAGTTTTTAGAACAAGCAATTGAAAGAAACTCAGAAATAACTGTAGCAACTTTTTAAAATGTTTACGAAAAAGAAAAGAGAGAAGTCTTTCAAAAACAACTTTTGCCACATGTTCAACATTTGCGTCTTTGTGCTACATGCTGGGAAATAGAACTCCAGTCAGAGGTAAAATCAATGATAGAAGTTTTCAATGCAACCGAACAAACAATTTCAAAACAGAAAAGAAAAAACAAAGGTTTGCAAAAAGAGGCTGATCGACTCTTAGAATTTGTACTGAATGCTGATATACTATCTGTAATTATGAATGCGTTGTATGAAACTGGTACCTCTATGCTGGTTAATGATCACACTGATGATATTAAATTGTTGAATGAACATGTTGAGACTTTAAAGAGTGAAAAGGAGAAACTTGTGAAACACAATGATGATGTGCAAAATGAACTTTCAAAAGAGATTTCTCAACTAAAAAAGAAGCTTGAATGGTGTCAAAATCAAAGCCTTGATTTCGAATTGCAATTGCAAAGAGAAAAAACTTCAACTTCCTTTCATAATGAAACTGTAGAGTTACAAAGTCAAATCTCACAATATCAAAAGGAATTAGAAGAGTTAAAAGTTGTAAACAATGACAAGAAGCACATCATCATTGAGCTAAAAGAGAAAATAAAGGTACTTGAAAAAGGAAGGTTTGCTAGCAATAATTTGATTGCACCAGGCATGTACAACATCGATAAAACCCCTACGGAAACACACTCTCAAATTTATAATGTGAATGATTCAACTTCTACAGGAATAATCACCACTCCTAGCCTTAGCAGATCTAAGCGTAAGAGCACCAAAAGGAAGAATAGGATCTGGAAGCTTAGAAGCGGATCACTAGAAGCCTCTGAAGTAGAAGAACACCTTAGGAATTTGAATAAAACGCATGTTACACTAGACTTAGATTCTGATTTGGCAAATACTAATACTAATCTTTGTGTAACGAATGATGAACCTTTAAATGCTTTAAATGTTAATGCTTCTTGTGTGCTTTGTCGAAATAGTATGTTATCTGGTGATCATTCTAAATGTGTTGCAAACTCTCTTTTATCTCGTCATAAGAAACGTACATCTGGCAGAATATCTAGGCCCACTACTGCTTCTAAATCTGTGCTAGGACTTATGCCAAGTGTAGTTTCTAAGAATGATATAGTCGCCCCCGTAGTTGCGAACAATACTTCTAAGAACATGCCATCCCCTAGTGAATTCATTAAGAAGAAAGCACGAAATAGTTGGAGTTGGCAACGTTGGTTACAAAGGACACATAACTTTAAATGGATTCCTAAAATTGTTAATATGTGTGCTTCTAACGCAACGGAACCCACAACTTCTTTGGGTTCCACCCTTACATCTGTTCCATCTTTGTCTCCTTCGTGTGATACAGGTGGTTCAAATTGTTCTTTGGATTGTTGATAGCGGATGCTCCCGACACATGACAGGCAATCTCAAACTGTTAAGAAACTTTGTCTCAAAGTTCATCGGTACTGTCAGATTCGGGAATGATCGCTTCGCTTATGGGATATGGGGATTATGTCAGTGGGAACATCGAAATTAGTCGTGTGTATTATTTCAAAGGCCTTGGCCACAATCTGTTTTCCGTCGTTCAATTTTGTGATGGGGATTTGGAAGTAGCATTCAGGGAGAAAACTTGCTTCGTTCGCGACTTACAAGGAAAGGATCTTATGTCCGACACTCGGGGAAACAGTCTCTATACTATCTCATTGTCAGACATGATTGCATCTTCTCCTATTTGTCTTCTTTGAAAAGCAACTTCGACAAAATCCTAGTTATGGCACAAGCGAATGTCTCATCTTAACTTCAAAACCATGACAGACCTTGCTCGTCACAAACTAGTTGACGGCCTTCCTAGATTCCGATATTCGAAATATCACTTATGTCCCGATTGTGAACAAGGAAAGAGCAAACATGCACACTTCAGCTCTAAAAATGAACCAAGTTCTAAGCATGTTCTTCACCTACTTCATATGGATTTGTGTGGCCCCATGCGTGTGCAAACGATTAACGGCAAACGGTACATCTTAGTAATTGTTTATGACTACTCCAAATGGACTTGGGTTTACTTTCTACGAAGCAAAGATCAAGCTCCTTCAATGATCATCACCTTACTCACCAAAATTCAGGTTCAACTTCAGAACATAGTCAGAACAGTCAGAACGGATAATGGAACTGAATTCAAGAATCAAACTCTTCGTGATTATTTTGACAAGGTGGGAATTGAACATCAAACGTCTATTGCTAGAAGTCCAGAACAGAATGTGGTTGTCGAAAGACGCAACAAAATGTTAGTAGAAGCTGCAAGAACGATGCTCATTAACTCTCAATTACCAGATTACTTATGGGCTGAAGCCGTATCAACCGCATGTTATACTCAAAATCGCTGTATGATCACCAAACGCCACAACAAAACCCCTTATGAACTTGTTCACAAACGCAAACCAAATATTCAACACTTTCATGTATTCGGTGCTCTCTGCTACCCACATAATGATCGGGATGATTTTGGTAAGCTCAAAGCTAAAGTCGATATTGGGATCTTCATTGGATATTGTGAGAATTCCAAACGTTTTCGAATCTACAACCATCGCACTAGAGAAATTCAGGAGACTATTCATGCTAATTTCGATGAACTTTCTGAAATGGCTTCTGAGCACAACAGCTTAGGACCCGCATCAAACCGTCTTAACTTCCCAGATTCTTCAACTGAACCATTGTCACTAACCCGCAAAGAATTGGAAAACTTTTTCGCACCGTTGTTTGATGATACTTTTGATCAAAGTGCACCAGATGTATCCACTAGTTCCGCTGCTCAACCTAAAAATATTCCAATACCTGATACACCTGTTCCTACAACAACTAATGTAGACAACAGTGCACCTTCAAATGAGTTTTTCAATCCGTTTGCTGAACAAACCGATTCCAATACAGACAATACAGCTGAAGATCTTAACCAACAAAAAGTACCCGAACATGCTGCCTATGATCCAAATGCGATGTTTAATCCATTTGCTCCAACTCCAAACCTTGAAGATATTGCAGAGTCGTCAACACGCAATTTGGAACCACTTAATATGCAGCAGTTCCATAACCCTCACCCTTCAACGCATCAGTGGACTAAAGATCATCCCTTAATCAACATCATTGGACATCCCTCAGCTCCAGTTATGACAAGAAAACAACTTCACTCCGATGGCAACTGGATTGAATCAATGTAAGAGGAATTCAACCAATTCAAACGCCTCGAAGTGTGGGAATTAGTTGAACGACCAGATGGAGTTTATGTCATTGGGATGAAATGGATTTGGAAAAACAAGTTGGACGCAGATGGCACAGTTATTCGTAACAAATCCCGATTGGTTGCTAAAGGATATTCTCAGGAAGAAGGAATTGATTTTGAGGAGTCTTTTGCACCAGTGGCTAGACTCGAAGCAGTTCGCATTTTTCTAGCATACGCTGCTCACAAAAACATGGTTGTTTGTCAAATTGATGTGAAAATGGAATTTCTGAATGGTGAGTTAAGTGAAGTGGTCTATGTTAGTCAGCCAGAGGGATTCGTCGACACAGAGCATCCTAATCATGTCTACAGACTTAAGAAAGCTCTTTACAGTCTCAAACAAGCCCCAAGGGCATGGTACGATAAACTTACTGCTTTCTTGCTTGCTAATGATTTTACTAAAGGTTTAATAGATCCAACTTTGTTTAGCCAAAAACACGGGGATGACGTTTTAATTATGCAAATATACGTTGATGACATTATTTTTGCTTCTACATATGAAAAGTACTCAAACGCTTTTGCAAAACTAATGAAACAAAATTTTGAAATGTCTATGACGGGTGAACTTACATTCTTCTTAGGATTACAAGTTCATCAGTCACCCCGTGGGATTTTCCTTAGTCAGTCCAAATATGCACTTAAGATTATTAAGAAACATGGCATGACCAGTTGTGATAGTTACAATACCCCAATGCCCAACACAACTAAGCTAGATGAGGATTTACATGGGAAACCTGTTGACCCCACAAAATACCGAAGTATTATTGGGTCACTCATGTATCTAACCGCTAGCAGACCAGATATTGTATTTGCTGTATTTATGTGCTCTCGTTATCAGTCCCGTCCTACTGAACGTCACCTCAATGAGGCTAAACGAATCCTTCGATACTTAAAGGGAACCATTAACATGGGGATCTGGTATCCGAAGGATTTTGGTTTTGAACTAATAGCCTTTTCAGATGCTGATCATGCAGTGTGCGTAGACACACGTAAAAGTACTTCTGGTGGTTTGCAGTTTCTTGGAGATAAATGATGAGACGAAAAGTTTTACGCTTTTAGGGGGTCATTTAAGCCCTAATTCGTATAAATGTGATCAAATATTTCCCTAAATCGTTCCTTTTGTCATTTTAGGTACTTTTGAGAAGAATTCTGGAAAACATGCATATTTGGACGTTTTTGGAGCATAAAAGTGAAGAAAACGACAAAGTCTCAAAAGAAGCAGAAATTAAAACCTGACAGCGTCAGAGTCACAAGGTGACGCCGTCAGAAAGCCTTGACAAAAGAGTGGAAACCAATTATCAAATGACGGGCCAGAAAGATTTTGGAAATTAACACCTGACGCCGTCAGGTGTTAGAAGATGTAGGCCGTCAGGTTATGAGTTAAAGAGTGACGACCCAGAGAGGAATAAAGAGTGACGGTGTCAGAAGTGGATCTAGGCCATCCGAGAAACCTAATGGCGGCGAGCTGATGGCGTCAGCCTCTATAACCTGACGTCGTCAGAGTGTAAAATCTATATATAGTTTTCTATTTTTCATTCATTAAGTGTGGAACTTTGTGGAGAACTTTTGGCACCAAACCCTAGATGAATTTTCTGTACTCTTTAGGGTTTCCAACCCTTGGAACCCTCATGCTTAATTAAAGATAAGTCTTCACTTTAATTCAATCAATATGTCTATGTGTTGGTTGATTATCTCTTTTGCTTGTCTTTCAATTAACATGTGTAGCTAAATTCTCTTGTGTTTGCTTAGATCTAATGAAACCTAACTATTAATTATTGGTTAATTGATGTGTTGTTGTTTGTTGGGATGATTGTTCCATCAATGTTAGGCTCAAGAAAACTGGCCAACCTCCTTTATGGTAACGTGCTTGAACGTCTTGGGAAACATGTAGCCAAGGCATACTAGGCTATTAAGGTAGTATTTAACGCATGAGCCACTGTTTACAATCCCTATGGTTGTGCCGTGCATGGCATAGGAGGAGATAAGAGCTCATAGAATTGGAGAGATATGTATGCCACTCCATGAGTTATTAGGAATACACCCTTCATCCACACAAGTAACATACATATCAATTAACCGGTAAAAGATAGTTAGGGAGTAATGAAGTCTAAGTAAACACAACTTTTCTCCATATAGTTTTCACAACCAAATAGTTTAGTTATTTTATTTTATTTGCAATTGTAGTAATTTTGGGTTAGTTGACTAGCAACTAATTCCGCCCACTCCTTCAAAACCGAGATTTTACTTGCTTTCCTAAAAATATAAAAATACAAAAAGAATCTTCCTTCACCCTTAGACCTATTAGAGTAGTTTTTCTGTCCTAACGAACACTATTCCCTGTGAGAGAACGATCAATCCCCCGTACTTACCACTATCCTATACTACATCGGTCAGGTACACTGCCTGGTGGGGTTGTAAGCCTCTTGAGATCCCTCGAGAGGTAAAACCTGTTGTAAGGTCACAAAACCACGCATCAAGTTTTTGGCACCGCTGCCAGGGGAATAGTTATTGTTTAGGTAGAATTTTTATTTTATTAGGTCTACTCGCTAGATTCCTTTCTATTGAGATTTTTATTTTATTTTTCTAGGATTTCTTTAGTCTATCTTATTTCTTCGTGTTTTTGTCCGTAACCTTTACCATCCGCCATCATGGAAGGTGGTAACATCCTTGACCCCAACAACCCACTTCAACCAAACCACCCACCACAACCAAACCAACCTCCTAGACCCCGTACCTTAGGAGAGTATTCCCGACCTAGCCACCTTGGCTATCGCAAGACTACTGAGCTCACTCAAGGAGCCAATGTCACTCCCTTGCGATCCGACACCATCCGGTTGGTGCAAAGCGGATGCGCATTCCATGGACTTCGTTCCGAAGATCCAAATCAACATCTCAAGGATTTCCTCAAAATCGTAGATTCCATAGACCTTGATGTTGCCACTCGAGAGACGACCCGATTGCGTCTCTTCCAATTCTCTCTACGGGACCAAGCTAGTCAATGGCTTCAGCGACTTCCCGCAGGATCCATCGCCTCTTGGGATGATCTCACAACTCGTTTCCTTGCTTAATTTTTCCCACCGGGGAGAACTACCAAGCTAAGAAAGGATATCTTGATGTTTGAACAA
>LBNU01022313.1:52944-106595 GCA_014162995.1 Artemisia annua
TTTTCCTATTTTTCTTCATAATCTGCCTAGTTAATTTACAATTGTTGTTTGTTGTTAATTTATGTTACTGTATGCTTATTTAGTGTTATTAGGAGTGAAGTTTGCTGTGTTTCAGTTATTAAATTGGTTATTCGCTTTAAACGTTGTTGAAACTGTCAATATAAGGGGTGTTTGGATTTGGGTATTTAACTGAACTCTAGAGCTTTTCAGTGGATAAAAATTGTTTAGACCCCTTTCTTAGGGTCAAACTAGAGTAGGCAAACTTTAAAATTAGTAGTTCTTAAGGAAAAAAAGTCAAAGGTTGCTTATCCTCCTTATGGCGGTTTAACTGTTGGTGTTTTTGAAACCATTAATCATCAAATCAGTTTAAAGCTTGATAAGTTTGTGTGATTTAGACTCAATTTAGGTTAAAACAACATTTGTAGTCAATTAGGATCAATTAAACCTCAATATAGTCAACCTTTAGTGAAAGTAGAAAGTCAAATTTTTTTTATATAACTGTCAAAATGGAGCGAAACTCCATAACAGTTCTAGCCCTCATGGATCATTGGACTTAGATGAAAATTGTTGTTTTTTAATCTCTGGTGGCGTGTCTTTCAAGATCAAAAAGATATTTGCAATTTGGAGTCCATTTGGTCACTTGAATTTGAGTCCAAAGTAACCTGTTTGCTCCTTTTGCTGTCATGTACCCAACTTTTCATCATCTGACCCATTTTTCTTAGACCTATATCTTGATCATCTTTGGGGTATGTGGTATGATATTGGGTGATTTAGAAAGCTGGTTATGCTAACTTGTTAGGCGTATGTTCATTTTGGATTTGTTTGCTCCTTAGTTGTGCTTATTTGACCCTCCAAGTTGCCCCTTTGTCCTCAGTTTCTGCTGCTAGCTCGGTAGCAACTGAGCTTATTTGATTTTTTATTTTCTGTTTGATCCAGGCTTGTTGTATCGTTGTTTTTAGCTTGATTGTATTGCTTATGTTGTGTTGCATAGTGTGTGCCTTAGTTTTTGCCCTTGTGGTTAATTGCTAGCTGCTACTCCTTTTTAATCTCACTTTGGCATAAAGAGTTGACATTGTTGGATTGTCAAGCTTCCATAAGCTGTTTTAAAAGCTTTTCAATAAAAGCCTTTTTCACAAAAGTTGTGTTATTTTGTTGTTAAAGTGTTGTGCAAAAAGAAAACTTAAAAAAAAATATTTTGCAAAAAGTTGGGATCTGTAGGAATCGAACCTGGAACATAGCCAACACAACAGACATACACAAGCACACCATAACCAACTTGCCCTTGGGTCTTTTTCGTTATAAGCATACACATAAATTCTTTTAAATAGGTTTTGTTTGGTCTTTGCTTATTTGATTATAAACTGCTTTTTCCAGCTTACTTAGAAACCTTTTTCCAAACTTTTTATTTTTCTTAAGTCTGTTTTAACTTCATTTAATTTCCAGAAAAGTTTCATAATTTTTAGAATAGTTTAGATATTTATTTTGATTTAAATTAATTAAAATAGTATTAAATTCATAATAAATAGAATTTTATTTGAAAAATTAATTTTCTTTTTTTTTTTTCTAAAATTTTCTTTTGTCATTTAGTGCATAAGAAAATTGTTTGTGAACCCGTAGGACTTGTGTAGCTTGAATTTCACGTTTTTATTTGCACGTTGACGTTTATTTAGAATAAACGTCACGTTACTTGTTTATATTGTATTTTAGGATTTCCCGCTACCTAATTATGTTTCCCGTAATATTTTAGGACTTCCCTAGTTTTCCATTTGCCTTTGTTCCCATTTAGGTTGCGTTATTTTCATTTTCATTAGTTAATTTATTAATTTCCGTTAATTTAACGTATCACAAAACCAAATAATCTTTCACAACCAAACATACAAGGTTTTAATCTCGATCTTTCTCGAAACTTTCCATTCACACCTCGTTGGGGTACGACCCGGGAAATCACTTTCCCGGTCTTAAAAATATCACATTGCACGAGTTTACGAGATAATCCTTTTTGCGAAGGGTTTACTTGTATTTCTCCACGTCTTGTTGTCCTCACGATAACATTGACCTCACTTTGTTGGTATTTTTGATATAACGTTTTGACACAAAAACACAACGAATCAGACACAAAGCTAGATGTCGAGTTCTTTTACAAGGGTACAACCACTCCCGTCACACTATGTATTTTAAGGCCTAAAATACTAACCGATCACTCTTGAATATACACAATTAAATGAAGTATAAACTACCCTAAGTTTATACTAAGCTAAGCTAACAAGTCTTGCAACTTTGAGTTGAATACTTGTAACTTCTTGGATGAACTTGTGAACTTCCTTTCTACATAAGGCAATCACACAAGTAAGTTCCTACTGAGTTAGATGAGAATATATGTGTAAAATATGACTCTAAGTGATGGGTGATTTCTTGCAAGTGGTTTGGTATTTATACCCAAACAAACCATCAGTCTGGCAGATACGACGGAACCAAAGAACGGGTTCCGCCCGTATACCCCCAGGGTTCCGCCAGATCTGACAGTCAAAGCTTACAAGAAAATCTTTCCATATCAAGCAATGTCACATCAAGTTACTTCTAGTCAAACACACAAAGTTGGAATACTTCCAAAGTGTGTAAGAAGTCCTATGGAGGGTCAAACACTCAACCTTTTCATAAATGCATATGAAGTGATGTTTATACTTTCTATATTAAGAAATATAACAATGTTATGATTAATATGAAGTATAAAGTCTAGTTGTATAAGACTTAAAAAACTAAAACGATGTTTTAGCATAAACTAAAGTTTACACTTTGTTATTAACAAAACTTAGCAAAGAACGTAAAATATAAATAACGTTTTTAGGTGATATTTGTAATAACAAATTGGTTTGTTGTAATTGTGTGGATGACGGGTTGTATTCCTTTAAACCATTCGTAGGGCCGTGTACGATCTTCCCTAACTCTATAAGCTCCTACTTCACTCCTATGTCGAGCCGACTAAAAGCTCCTAACATGGGATCATTAGAACTCGCTCACGCATTAAATACAACCATATAATCGTAGTACACATCCGATTCATGTTTCTTACTACGTTCAAGCAAGTTACCGTATAGGAGGTTAGCCAGTTTTCTTAAGCCTAACATCGACTTCACTCACCCACAATAATCACAAACAAACCAACAACATATAATCAATAGCTAGGTTTCATTAGATCCAAGCAAACACAATAAAGACTTAGCCTAGCATGTTAATTGAAAGACAAGCATAAGATATAATCAAACAACACATAGACATATTGATTGATTTGGAAAAGGACTTATCTTTAATTAAGCATCCAAGTTTCAAGGGTGAAAAACCCTTAAAAATACTGTAAAACACGAGATAGAGTTTTTCCCAAAAGTTGCACACTAACGAATGAAAATTAGACGAATATATATAGAATTTACAATCTGACGGCGTCACCTTATAGGGTGTGACGCCGTCACCTCGCCGCCAAAACATTCCTCGGATTGCTCAGATCCAACTCTGACGCCGTCCCCTTATAAACTTCTTTGGGCCGTCCCCCTTTGTGATAAAACGTGACGACCTACATTCAGTAACACGTGACACCGTCACGTGTTAAATCTCCAAAATCTTTCTGGGGCGTCTAGTGCAAAAATAATCCACCTTGTTGTCAAAGAGTGACGCTGTCACCTAGTAAAGCGTGACGCCGTCAAGTACAATTTTCAGCATATTTTGAGACTTTGTCGTTTTCTTCACTTTTATGCTCCAAAAACGTCCAAAATGCTTCCTTTTCCAGAATTCCTCTCCAAAGTACCTAAAATGACAAAAGGAACGATTTAAGGCAATATTTGATCAAATAATTATAGATTAGGACTTAAATGACCCCTTAAAAGCGTAACACTTTTCGCCTCATTAATATAGCAAACGCCCCAGCCGCAACGCGGCGGGTACCTTCCCCTCGTTGTATGCAACATTACGGAATTATATGACGTGACATTTTTTAATCAGTTTTAGTCACGTTTATCATAAAGTAAGCCCCTTAAAACTGAGGCAGGTGTCATCCATTATACCTATTAACAAACACACCGTATTTATCTTCATCCTCTATAAAAAACAAACACCAAAATCGTAACATCATCAAACTCAAATCAAATTCTTCTATTCGCGCAACCAACATCATCCTTCTTGTTTTTATAAAAACCAAAATATATCACGTTAAAATCCCACATAACATTTTATTTAAATTCAATTACTAGAATGAACACTTTCCAACAAGAATTACAAAAACCAACACTTTTTTTAGAGATTTATCAAAACCGACACATCGAGCATTTTGATTTGCTCACCCTCCCTTTTTGCTCACCGTTTTCAGAAGAAGACAAACATTTTTCGCTAAAAGACAAAGAACATGAAGAGTAAAATGCTTGCTCGCCTCATGTTTTGCTCGCCGTTCTCGCTAAAAGACAAAAAACATGGCGAGCAAATGCTTTGCTCGCCAAAATGTTTTAATCGCTTCGTCGATTTTGGTAAATCCTGTTGAAAGTGTTTATTTTGGTAATAATTTATGTAAAATTTTCATTTAAAAAACTAACACTTTTATTTACGCAAATTTTCATAAGTATACAACTAAAGGAGCTGATGTTTTATGATACTCCGTACAAGTTAAAGGGCCTAAATGATTACTTCAATTTTTTGTCGAAAAATTAACCATTTTTTCAGTTTGTTTGGTCACTAGGTCAAAATAGCTTGGGATTTCTATTTCCATCATTTTTTATTTTTGTTTATTATTATTATTATTATTATTATTATTATTATTATTATTATTATTATTATTATTATTATTATTATTATTATTATTATTTACTTTATTGCTGAATAACCGGCCACAGTTTGTTGGGTCACTAGGTCAATTTGGATTTTCATTTTTGGCAACGGGTGTTCAAAATTCTCCGCTCTTAAACTATGTTTGTTTCATTAAGGGTCCGTTTGTTTGATGGTTTTTGAAGGATTAACTTTAGCTTTGATTTTAATTGTTTAGTTAATTTTGTAAAGTGGATACATGGGGTTCACAGCCATTGACGGTTACTATTCACAATCTCTAATATAAGGTGGGTTTATATTTTATGTGGACCCATTAGATACATCTATTTATCTTAGCCACATGTGAAATAACAAATTTTTATTTTAAACCCTCATTCATAATATATAATAATGTTTTTAGTTAAATATATTTTTTTCTCTTTCCTATATCAAATCTAAATCCAAATCCAAATCCAAATCCAAATCCAAATACTAATCCTAAACCCATCTACAAACCAAACGGGCGTCCCTAAGATGTTTTGGGTTTGAATTTGACTATCACATCTTACTACTAAGAGAGGGTTATAAAATAAATCTGAATGAAATAACATTGTTTTTTTTTAGTAATTATTTGAATGGTTTTAATTGTCCTTTTTTAAGTATATATTAAACTATAACAATGCAATGAATAATTAGCTTGAATAAACATATTTTTACAAATTTAACACAATAATAAATCATTAAATAAATTTATATTATCACATATCCTAAATTTAGCACCAAATTCAGACCAATAAGATAATTCCACTCAAAGCAGTGAAAAACTCGGCCCACTTAAAGTGAATACATGGGGTTCACAACCACTGACGGTTACTATTCCCAATCTCTAAGGGCCCGTTTGGTGTGAGGGTATAGATTTAAAGTAATGGGTTCATTACTTGATTCAAATGTTTGGTACAAAATTTAGAAATAATCACAGTAAATTATTTTGGAAAGGATTGGGATCCTCTCATGTTCAATTTGAACATGAGAGGTCATGTTATTTATGTTGTGAGTGAAAATTTAATTTTTAATAAAAATAAAGGTCTCACAATGAATTGTTTATTGTTTCTCTTCACTCACATAACTCTCAACATTACCTCTCATGTTCAAATTGAACATCAGATGATCTCAATCCCACTGGCTCCATCTCACATTTAATTCAAAGTCAAAAAGTTTCAGTTACGTTATTTTTTTTTTTGTTTTTCTCTTCACTATGTAGTGTGCTATTTTATTGTTTAACCATCTATATTTTTTACTTTATTTATTATTATTTATCAAATAATAATATTTTATATATTTTCTCTCTCCTATTATTTACTCCTTCCGTCCCATATTAAGTGTCCACAATGGAATCTTTGGATGTCCCAAATTAAGTGTCCACTTGTACCTTTTAACCAATAAGATGAGACTTTAGTGGGTCAAAATAATATTTGATTGGTGGAGAGTTTAGTTAGTGGAATCTCCTAAAACTTTGTGCTTTATGAAAGTGGACACTTAATATGGGACGGAGGGAGTATAAAATAACAATTTATTTTTTTATAATATTTTTTTCTCTTTCCTACCTCAAATCTAAATCCGAATAACCCGTCAACAAACCAAACGAGCCCTAATATAAAGTGGGTTTACATTTTATGTGGGCCCATTAGATGCATCTATTTATCTTAGCCACATATGCAATAACAAATTTTTATTTTAAACCCTCATTCCCCAAAGTGTTAACCAAACCTATAAAATATATAACTACTTTATCTCATTTCATTTAATACCTACATCTCTTTCTTTATCCTGACAACTCACTTACCTCTTTCTTTCTTTCAGCTCATTACACAAACACAATCCTCAAAATTTGTCTTTATGTCTTTCTTTCTTTTATTCTAATAACCATGTAAACGAAACAAATTTACCCTTTTACTAATCTTTTCAACTACAAGAAACTATAAAAAAAAACACAAGAAAATTCATTCCAACACAAGAAAATTTTGGGTATTAAGAGGCAATCAGAGTTTACCACCACATCTTATTGAGTAAGAGGAATAACCTCTTACCGCGTCTGGCTGAAAAAAAAAAACGAACAACTTTTGCCTCTTACCATGTCTGACTGGTAAGTGGTAAGAGGCGATAAGAACTTTTTTAGAAAAACAAAAACATCCTTAATTTTTTTTTTTTCCTTTTTAGCTATTGTATGTTTTAGTCTCATACTCCTACTTTTTTTGAGCAATCAGTCTCATACTTAATATAACCTATTTCGTGAATTAAGATGCAGAGACCAAACCACACACATTCTTACGCTCTTTTCCATTTATGTTATTAATTGCCCATGTTTGTAAATGTTTCGTGGTGTTGTGTATGATCTATGAAATAGAATAAAACATACCTAAGACAATAAAAAAGGACAATTCAATCAACTCAAATATCACACGGTTAAGAAAACACAATTGCCACTTTCAAATTTGATATTACAACTATTAATAAAGAAGGCATTTCCAACAGATTTGATGCTACTAATCTCCAAAACAGTAAAAAAAAAATAATAATAAATAAAAAAATAAAAAATAAATAAAAAAATAAAAAGCTACAGAAAATGACAAAGAAATTCATACATAGAACTAAACTCTATGGTCATTGCCAACCATGATTACAGACCAACCATCTCAGACTCTGATCATTAGTAAACTCCAGCACACATTTCACCATTCATATATATGGCTAATCTAGTTACAGAACATGAAAGCCGGGAGGTAAATTCAACTGGTCATGTGCATTCGTAACTTGCCATAATCATATCCCTAGATAACTAAAACCTGATAAGTAGTTATGAGCTGATTTGAGTCCCGAAACTGAGAGTGTGACACTCCAGATTTCTGAGGTTCACCTGCATGCCAGAGTCATAGAAATTAAGCCTTGAAGGGTTTTCACAAGTTTTAACAATAAATATTCGTTCCTTACCAAAATATGAACACCCAAATGTCTTACAATGGGTGTGGCAATCATTAAAATTGAGGATTTTTTCAAGCACACTTTTATTTCTCGGAGACGTAAATGGTATTGGTTCATGTGTAATAACCTATGCAATATGTAGCATTTTTAAAAATAATGCTTACCATAACAGCAACGCCTGTCTCACTAAACTTGGGAATGCAAATGAGTCTCACTACCTGGCCCTCTGATCCTGCATTGATTTTTTAAGTTTTAATAATATTATAAAAGATTAACACTAGCTTGTACATTTAAAGGAGTAAATACACAGCTCATGATGTTACTGATTGGAACCTTTTAGTATTCGAGTTGCATATTTGTCCTGATTGCCAACAAAGTAAACATGCGGACAGCTCTCAATGAAGAAAGGGTCCCTATCAGTGAAGGGATAACATCCTGTAAACAAAGGATAATTGAATGTTAAAAGGATAAGTTTTAAAATCATTTTAGAAGGATCAGCTGTTTTATACGTGAGAAAGAAAGATAGAAAGATGCAATAAATCAATAAACGGAAAGATGAGTTCTACATAATTTAGGAGGGTGAATTACTTAAAAAGGTATGAAATTTTCTAAAAATTTATCATTTGACCTAAATAAATTTTTTTTCTCATGAAGGTACTTTCATAAAAATATTTCAGTGCTTTTTAGTCTAAGGTAACCAAATTTAACTTTTTCAATGTTGGTCGATGGTTGTTGCCGAACATGACCCAACCCCATTGACGTTAGCAGTTACCTGCCTCATGTTCCAAGAATTACCGAAAAAAATATTGGAATCCTCTCACAATTTAAAAGTTTGCAAGGCTAGGTGTATAATATGTTACCAAGTGTATTCGGTGCAGTTGGAGCAAGGTGCCTCCACCTCAATGTCCTTTCCAAGAACTCTAACCTATCTTCTGCTTTTGAATACTTCCCAAGATCATCAATATTCTGACCAGATGTTCCAAGAAACCTGAAGATCATTGGAAATATAAGTCAGAGCACAAGCAGTACACGCTAAAAACAACACATGACTTTCATTACTAAAGCTTATGTGTCTTACCTCACATTGTCCACGTCAAAAAAATGAGGATTAGTGCAGGACCTAAACGTGTTATAGGCTGCTGATCCAGGAAAAAGGCATCTGTTTAAAGGCTGTATGAAAAAGCATGTTAGAAAAATAAACTACTTCATGAGGGACATGCTTTATTTTAAATGCTAAAGTGTGGCAACCTGCTGTGGTAGAGCAAAGTTTGCAGGGTCATTGTATCCTGGCATGATATCTATGGGTATACCTGCAGCAATCTAACACAACCACAAATGATTAAGATATGTGAAAATTTGATGTTTGCTTTATGGTTTTAATGGGCAGTAAATTCTTGAAGTACCTGAGTCAAAAAGATATCCAGCTCTTTGATAGGCTCGGATAACTTAGATTGATCCTTGGAGGCCAAATTCTGCAATTAATGAATGTTTACATGCTGTCATCAACAATCACGTACCTTTTCATAATTTTTAGGTAACAGATTGTGAAGTTGGTGACCAAACATTGCGGTCAAGGATGAAAAATAAGATTTTCGGGTACAAGGTTGTTGCTTTTACTAAATATCTTTGTTTGACACAATATATGAAATTGTAGAAACCGCTTCTAAGATGGATGTTGGATAAATACAGTAATAACAGCAGGTAGCTTCATTACCTGACCATTTAGAAGCCCATGCTGAATTTGGACAGAATTTCCAGCAACTACCACTTGAACTATTTGAGCAGCTGAGAGTTGCTCCTGCTCAATAAAAGAAAGAAATGAGATAGAACTATTAGAGAAGTGTGAAGAGAGAGAGAGAGAGAGAGAGAACATAGGGGAATAGCTCGGACCTTCTCATCTCCTAGATGTCCAGTAATGTGATCAACAAGAAGCTGCAGTTGAAGTGGGTTGGAAGAGCTGCTACCAACGTTCAATCCAGATACTAACACAACATATTTGTCTTCTCCTGACAAGGAATCAGAACTATCTAATGAGAATATACAATTTAACTAGATTGTCACTAACAACTGATGTATTACAAAATGTAAGAAACATCTCTATTTATTCGATAGAAGTATAACACAGCAGATAGTTGCACATATTTAGCAACAGCAAAGACAAATTCATATTTTCTTGTGTTTCAAACTCAATTTAAAGCAAGATGAAGTATTGGTATTAACATATGCTCCATTTCAGCTTTATGTGCTTCATTGAATTGAGGTACAAAACTTGCTTAAAAATGACATGTCAGGCGTGCAATAATAATTAAGAACAGCGTAGTTAGAGATTACTCAAAATATGGAACACGCACTAGCATAAATCTCCCTTTAATATGAAGAATTCTGCCAAGACCAATGATGTAGTCTACTATTACTCTATTAGTTACAACCTTAACTGTCGAGATCTTGCTACCTCATTAACTAAGATCTAGATTTTGAAAAGGTAATTTTGCCTTAAGAGGCCAATGAAATGAGACCAAAAAGCTTTATTACACAAAAGAACGGTCTAAATTTCAATGATCAATCAAAAAATCATTTAGTATGAAGTAATTAACATCCCCTCATATTCAAACTCCAACTTTAGGTGAAAAATTACCTTTTTTTAATTTTGTTTTAAGAGTGGAGCAATTAACTCAGGAATGCCCATCCTACCAATTCCAGTAATATTGTTGTTCCTACCAATTCCATTAATATTGTTGTTTACGCTTGTTTATGTCACCAGGAGTTGATAAAATGTAAGTTTATACAAAAGATATGCGCCTCTAAGGCAAAATTACATTTTCAAAATCTGATTCTTTGGGATTTAGAAACATCTCTGACTATGCTAAATGTATACCTCATGTAGCACAAACCAAGTGAAACTGGGAAATGAGAAGATTATACCTGATTTATTTGGAAGGTCCGACTGTGGTGGTAAGCCAGCTTCAAGAAGATCTTCAACCAAAAAATCACCTCCACTAGTTTCCTTTCCATGCAAAGCAACTACATTGCCTTTGGATACAAACACAGAATATATCAGCATGAAGATACTTTTGGAGCACATCTTTTGGACAGTCAGATAGCTAAAAAACAATGCATTGCTGAAGTAACTATAAACCAACACTTCTTAGTTTAAGTGACTCAAAGAAATAGCCTGTTACAATTATCAGCTTTTCTAAACACATGTAGAGTATCTGATATCCTTTGTTTCAAAGCCATATAACTGATGTTTGCTTAATGAAACACTGATTACCATGCAAGCAAAGTGTTTAAAAATAAATATACAGATGTGAAAGGAGGCAGCAGGCACCCACTTTCAATCGAAAGAGCACCATACGTGCTAATTGAACTTAAACTACAAATCGCTACCCTCTGTTACACAGTTCTATCTTACATATGAAGCAACTTTAGTAGTTTTATGATTATGTAAATCCGTCATCTACCATGACTGCATATGTTCTTGCAACAGCAGCCACCTTTGGTTACTCATATTTAACATTCAGTAATATGTCACGCTTTTTATTTCACTTGCTTCATGACGGTTTTTCCTACTTTGCTCGGTTGACAACTTTAACAAGCTTTACTTAATCATGCTTCTTATGATCAGAATTACAAGTTATAAGAGATAGTTCTATTTAGGAACAAAATGCATATTTGCAAGAGGTAGTCCTATTTAGGAATAAAATGCATGTTTTCAAGATAAACTTATACTACCCTAGAAAATTCTAACTTAGTAAGAGAACTCCATGAGGCAGGGTGTGGTGGTCTGCATATTAAATGGACTACTATTATAAAATCACACAAAATGACCTGATCAAACATATATTAGTAAAACAATTAGCCTTATCCAGTTCAACATGCACCCACACAAAACCAATCCAGAATCTTGTGAAACGCGGATCCATTCCAATGTTTATCATGATACATACCTGTTACATATACAGAAGGAGATAGTATGTTGCCTTTGAGATTTACTCTTCCACTTTCATCCTCAAGAACCAAATTATCATCAGGGTGCACAAAATTATCAGGAGTTACAAGAGGGGTTACAGTTCTCTGCATAAAATAGATGCAAGGGTTATAAGTTTTATGACCATGATACAGAATAGATGAAGTAGCAGTGACAACCATCATAAATTATACCTCTTTTGAGTACTCACTAAGAATGGTAGGTTTAAGCTTCATATGCTTATAGAGTGTTCCAACAATAATGCACTCTTTCCCTTCCTCTAGCCCCAATACTGTACAGACTGCATCATAGCAGATATAGAAAAGGATAAGAATAATAATAGCACAGCGTGAACTATAGAAAACCGAAAACTGCAATGGCAAATTGTTATCATAACACTAGTAAAGATTTGCTTGTATATTATTTAGATAAATTGTAGAGGGAGGGAGGGAGGGTCGGTCTATTGCAAATATGAAGACCAGAAAACACATGTTCATATCTGACTACCAAGTGCAGCATGATACCATGAACCCACAAATATGTGCCAAAACGCACAAATCTGAGAAGCACAATGTGACTAGAAGACTAACATTTCAAATCCCTACTTCCAGTTTCTCACATCGTTTTATATATAGATTTCTTTTGCCACCAAATAAAAAAAGGCTAGATCACATACGTATAAATAAAGAAAACAATGATTATCACATTAACACCTCAATACACAAATCAAACAAACTTCAATCAACCATGCAAACATGGAAAAAGTTGCTGCAGACTAAGCAAATACACTTTATTTGCCTGTTGTTTTTTTAATATCCCGTTTCAAAAACATAAGTTTATCATATCAAAGAAGCTTTACAGAGCCGCCAAACTCAATTTCACGAAAAAATGTGAATATGCAGAAGAGTGCTGACAAAATATAGCCCAAATCAACATCAATTAGAATAGAAACACCCACTTAAAACAGGCTTCACAGTAAACGCCAAGAGATTGATAGATGAAAATGAAGATATATAACAAAAGAACCAATGTACCTGGTAAGTGAGGTTTCCAGTTGGGAAGAAGAGAGTAAATAAGAGTTCTGATCAAGTGTAACCGAATATAGTAAATCTGACTATACTGTTGACCCTTGTACATCTCCTTCTGAATCTCAAACATCTCATCCTGTTAACACAAACGACACCACAAAAGCATTACAGCTTTGTAAATATATAGATAAACTACTTATAATAAACTCAGAGAATAAAAGGTACCATAGATTGATAAAGGGATTGTTTTCTTTGAATCATATCCGTATCAACATCCATGGCTGTCATTGCTAGAGTAGGTAACTCTGTAACTTCAAATAGGTAAACGTAAGCACATAATCTGCAATGCAACGGAGCTCTAAAAACATGCAAAGTTTAAATAAAAGAAGTTAAAATCTATCTGCTCCTGTCATTAGCAGCGTTCGGTTTGGAAACATTGATCAGTATGGACACGGGTATGATTACATGAAAACTATAGTTTGATTTATAAGTTGAGTTCGGATACCATTCGCATAATACATTAACAAAGAGCTTCTTGTAATTTCAATTAGCATAAGCGTGACGGCGTGAATCAAGTTGGTTTCATGTAGCTTCAACTAAAGCTGTTTCATTAGAAAACCAATGGGTAACTAAAATCAAGAGGCTCACTTAACTTATCTTTGACTGTATAAATCGATTCAATAACATCACTATATTCCTACACTAAATGATGATAACAAACTGTAAAATAGCCATGAAAAACCAAATTAAGAACAAATCAATCAGTAAGAATGTTCTTCATGTAGAAAAAGAAAATCCTAAATCCTAATAGAAATGACAACATATTGAGTCGTGGAAACTAGTGGTTCCCGGAAGGCAGGAGTCTCTGTGAATAAGCTAGGTTAGGAAGTAAACGCTTTTTTTTTTTTTTTTTTTTTTTTTTTTTTAACTTGATAAATACAACTCCAGTGTAACTGCAAACTTGTATCACATTCGATAAAAACATAACCTCTCTAATGAACCATTCAGGGATGGCCTAGTGGCACATGAATACTGAATATCATCACTAAAATGTAAGAGGTCTCAAGTTCAATTCATGCTAGGTGCAACCAGCCTTGAAGTGGCCGCGCCGACCTCCTGAAAAGGGAGGGCGGTGCCGTGGATTAATCGGCTGTTTATTCGGATTGGTTTTCTCAACATAACAAAATACGACCACGCATCGAACAAGCAACAACAAAATATATATAACTTCATTACAATAATATGAGATTATAATAGCACAATCATTGAAATACCTAATAATAATATCATCTGAGTAAACCTAACCCTAGGCAATTTAATCAAAGCAGCTAAACACAAAATTAAACTCATTTATACTAAAATGAACATTTTATAATAACCAATAGAGTGCGAGTTTTACCAGTAGAAATGGGCGAGTGGAAACAACGCGCTGGTAGCGGAGGACAGTGGAGAGAAAAAGTATCAAGAGGGGGGGGGGGTTTGTTGTGCGATGAGAGGCGGGAAGTGAAAGCATTTGAGAGATTATTACCTGTTTTTATACATTCGGATAGCAAACTTATTTAAAAAGGGGATGTAGCTCACATGGTAGAGCGCTCGCTTTGCATGCGAGAGGTAACGGGGTTCGATACCCCGCATCTCCACCTCTGTTTTTGCCTTTCAAGTGTTATTTTTATGCAATTCAGCCAAATTTTTGCCTTTCAAGTGTTATTTTTATGCAATTCAGCCAAATTTTTGCCTTTCAAGTGTTATTTTTATGCAATTCAGCCAAACCCTTATCCATGATATTAATCTTTATTGAGAGATGATTTGCACATTCCACAATACAAGCAGGTAAAGTAGGATGTTAATATTGTACAAGTATTTAATACATTGTTTAATGTGTCCCGATCAATAAAAAATATGTGTGCAAATCAATTCTCTAATCTTTATGGTAGCAAAAAAGCGAAATGGCATTTGTTGTTGTTGATGTTGCTGTTAAGATTCTCACAATAGAATCGGCATGTGTTGTGACCATCTATGGTTAATCTCCAATTGTCATCTAATGTTCATGGTCAAAGCTTTCTTTAACGCCTTGATTTGCTAATTGGTACTATGAATGATATTTACCATAAAATTTGCATAAGGTGTTGTTTGTCTTCCATGTTATACCACATTTCCACACAAATTCTAAGGCTATCTTGATATACAAATATTTCCAACCTGTCGCCCTTACATACCTTGAGCCGTAACAAAAATGTCTAGAAAAGAAGACATTAGCTATAACTGTGACCTTACATTTTCGAATTGAAAACTTGAATAGATGGAAGCTTATGTAATTAAGAGGATTTGATGTGTGAATTAATGAAATATGAATTACGATTAACAATAGTGTTCGTAAAGCCTTTCACTACTGCCTACTTGTCAAGGAATAACATCCTTCAAAGAGTTCATATTGATATTAATCATATTACTGAATTCAAGTAATCTCATAAGCTGTGTGACAAAATCAACCATAGGTGTCCCAGCAGACGAATACCAACGGCGCTCAAAGCCTCAACTCAATAGTTGTTTACTTATTTAACGAGGGACAGAGCCACACTTTGGTCAGCAGGGTCAAACGTCGCCACTTAACTTTTTTGATTTTAGTTAACTACTTCAACCGAACCTATCAATTTCGATATGTTAAACCTCTTCCTGTTGTCATGCCTAATTCGCTATACGGGTTCTAATTATGCCAAAGAGTTATCAACACGGAATATAAACATTACATTTCTTGTGTATCATATATATATATGTACTTAAAGAGTTTTTTCTCTTATCTAACAAGCAAAGTATATACCTACCATTAGACATGACCATGTATCACATATTTTATGGACATCACAGCCTCTTCATAAAATGTCAATATCAAGCCAACCTTATATGTTATTCAGATAATATTCTAGTTACAACAAAGCTATATTGAGCGTCTAAATATGGCAAATCCACTTTTGCATCATCTACTGTTATTATTAACTTGCACGCCATCTATAATCTATTACTCCGTATTAGCTTTCTCTCATGATCTATTTATTTAGTACATTAAAAGTTGAATGGTTGGTGCAAAGAGTTGAATAAAGTTAAGGCCGGTGTTAATAAATATGGTTCATTAAGTATGACTCATTACGTTTTCAGTAATTGGTTGGTGTTGGTAGCTCATACGTGTTGCAACTTGCAAGTATTAACTTATTGTATTATCAGAGTTTGATCTCATATTTCATATCATTATTTGCATTATAGGGGCGTTTTAAACCGTCATTTACACCATTTAAGTACAACGCTCTCAAAGTCTAAGACAAGCTTTAGGTGTATCAACCAATTTTTCGGCTTTAGAATCACCTCTTTATAGATAAGTAGGTTAATGATGCCAACCAAACAGTCAATAGAAACCCAATCTAACAAGGTATAACAGTAGTACTAGACAACAATGGGTTCAAATCCTTGTCTCTTAATTCTGAAAAGAGCAACAGAAGTTGCAATGAAGGCAAGTTGGCATTAGACAGAATTAAGCAAATCATAATAAAGGCAAGTTGGCAACCCACACGAAAATCTTATGAAGTTTAGTGTTCGTCGCTTTCAAAATGGTCACATAAACGCAAACTTTATATTTCATTCATTCAATAGCTATGTTGCCACTTCCATGATTAGTCCTAATCTTACCATTTTGATTTACTACAGTTCTTGCTTTGCCATTGCATTTTATAATTTGACCTCCTGACTAAAAACTGGTCAGTTGCTTATTGCTAGAAGATTTGAAGTTAACAAGCTGATAATTCTAGTGCTAATTGTTTAAAGATCAGATAAACATATAAATGAAACTGGAATTATCCATTTAAGACGCTAAAGCAATAAGTCTACAGACACCATGTTCGAATACAAAGTTATTCATTTGACTAAATATCCATGTCCATCTTAAATGGCATCAAAAACCAGACATACACTAAATTAACAACACGACTTAAAAAGGAAGACCATTTGCCGTTCTCTTAATACTCATTGATCCATCAGACCTTGTTACGGTACCAGTAGACACCCTCTTTGGCCTCCTCATCTTTATCGACATAGATGCATTCCTTCGTTTCCCTGTACATTGCCTTGAAAACTGATGTCCCGTCAAACTGATAGTATTCTCCCAAAAGCGGCTTGATTGCCTTTGTAGCTTCCATTGCGTGATAATGAGGCATGGTAGAAAACAGATGGTGGGTGACGTGAGTGTCGGTAATGTTATGAAATACCTTGTTGAGGATCCCGTAGTCCCTGTCAACGGTGGCTAGAGCTCCACGTAACCAGTCCCATTCAGTTGAGTCGTAGTGAGGCAGTGACGGGTGTGTGTGTTGCAAGAATGTGATGAGGACCAAGAAACCATTAACCACAAGCAAGGGTCCAGCATACATGGTTAGAACCCATGTGAGTCCTTTGACCATTGCAAGACGGAAGAGTCCGAACATGGCAGCTAGGATACCGGCATCAGAAATGAAAATTTGAGCACGTTCACGGTTGGAATAAATGGGGCTGTTTGGGTCAAAATGGCAAGCGAATCGGTCATAGTATCGACCTGAAACGTTGAACATTAGGTACAAAGGCCAGCCCATGGTGAGTGTGACAAGGAGGGTAAGGATTCTGCCTGGCGGGTTGTTTAGGTATCTAGCGGTTGATCGGACACCCGATTTCAATTTTGGGACGAAAACTTCATCGTGTTCAATTGAACCGGTGTTGGAGTGGTGGCGACGGTGACTGTATTTCCAGGAAAAGTAAGGGACAAGTAGAGCCGAATGGAGAACAAGGCCTACAGTGTCATCAAGCCATTGGTAGTCACTGAATGCGTGATGTCCACATTCGTGGGCTATGACCCAAACACCAGTTAGAACACAGCCTTGACAGGCCCAGTAAATTGGCCATGCCACAAAGGCGAGTGACTGAGGGAGGAGAGGGATGTAATTGTTGGCGAGGTAGTAGAAGATGGAAGCAATGGTGAGGTCGTAAACAACATAAGAGAAAGAGCGAATGACTGATCGATTGAAACAATGGGGTGGGATGGCTTTCTTGACATCTCCAACTGTGAATGGTGGTTTCTGGTATGGGACCCGTTCGATAGTTTCTGTCTCAGATTTCTTTCCACCAGTGACGGGGTCGGACATTCGCCCACCTGCACCCATTGTTCAATGACCTGCAAAGAGAAGCAGAGAATAATATTATTAATGTGATGTAAAAATCTAGATATGAAGCAACCTTATTGCAAATGAGATTCTTTTAATAACATGTGGTTCTTGAAAGTGCAAGTTGCTTAACTGGTGTTCTGTAACTTTTATATTTGCAACAGGGACCAGCTAGCAAAGAAAAGGAACGCACTTAATTAGGTAGGACCATTTGCAAATGTCAATTTCGGCAACTAGCAAGTGGAGGTTTATTTGCAGTAAGGAAAAAGACACTAAACAATATTTGTTTATGACAAATTGGTTGATTTGTGAGATAATCGTGCCAAAAAAATGGTTGATTTGTAACAGACGGTCTGATATGGAAGTTGCAAAACTTGTTCATTCCTATATGGGCAGAAAGTCGCCATATTAGTTATATTTCAGACAAACATAAACAGAACATACATTACAAAAACCGAGGTCGGTAAGGCTGGTAAACGCTAGTACTTCAGCTCAAAAGATGAAGTTAATTCAAAGAAATTAACACACATTTTAATTCCTAGCCAGTCTAATATGTCACAGATAGTACAGCGCATGAAACTCCAATGGATTGGGCGATTCGCACATCAAACTAATAATGTAAGATGCACACAGCCACCCGATATGTCCTAAAATTAATGTTGGCCCATAGTTATTCTTCTTTATTTACAACACAGCAGTAAAATCCAGAGTGAAGGTTATGGACCACTCAGAAAATGAAAGGTCAATAAAAAAAATTTATGGGTAAAGAGGCAGAAGTGAGGATTTGGTGAAGATCATATAAGATGCTTTATCGAAAGAGACATCTTGCTATAAATGAAAGGTCAAAATAATCCATTTATTAAAACCAGAAAAAAAAAAATCAAGTATTAAAAAAATGGAAAATATCAAGTATAAAAAATTGGCTCATATAAAACAAAGGCTTGTTTATACAGTTTTAAGTGCACATGCATAGTCAATAAAAATAATAAGCACACCTCAAAATCCTATTGTTTACACTCCATAGAGCAGACACAGGCTACTATCATTTAAAATAAACTGGATCTAAATCTATGAATATAGGACAACAACATTTACCATATTTAGTAGCCCGGGACCATCAGGGTAAAAGACAAACTACACCAATGCCTATAAAGTATAAACACATANATAATAGATATTTTTAAGGCGGCAAAATGCAACACTCTGGATGCTACGCTAGTAGTCCAATTTTGACTGGAAACTTACAAAGCACACCAAAAATGAAATTAAAAGAAGGTAAACGACACCCATGGCTATGGGAGCCACTACGTCATTTGTAGTTATAGCGTTGCTTATACTAAAAATGAACACCAATGTGGTAGGCTACTGGGACCTAGTGACGAGAGTCATAAGTTCATTACCGGCTGCAACTACGTGGCGTGCTATCTCGTCAATCATAACAAAATTAATTACATGTGAGGCGGCGATGGAATCTAAGAAATTTAGATGACAACAACAGGATCCTGATAGAACAGATTTGATGTGGGTATATGCCATAAATGAGCGGGTTGTTGGTGTAGGCATCTTCCAACTTGCTATAAATAAAAATAACAATAACTAGCTAGTTGCCAAAGCTGGGTGAGACCCATGTGCCAGAATCTCATGAAACAGAACAGAACAATCAAAAAATGCCGGAATTGGTGATAGTATCTAACTTTCAAGTTTTATTGTAAGTCTTGGAATTCAATTGAAAAATGAGTCTCAACTAATATTACTCATTCCGGTAGCGGTGAAGGGTTACCTAAAAAGTTACTTATCAATTACTTTTACCCTTTCCATTAAAAACAACAGTGAATGGGTGAAAAAGATTTGAATTTTTTTACTTCGAGAAAACTGCCAAATTTGGTCACGGATGCTCTGTTCTCAAAATAGAACCAGCAAATTTCTCTTTTTATTATCGAAATAAAATTGAAAAATACATGTACTTTATGGTAAACTGCCTCAATAAGAATTAATCGTTTTCCCAATAGCAAGAGACATGGACGTTTTATCACAAGAAATATCACATGTTAGATCTATCCTAAGAACATCACTTTTGATATCACTTTTTATTCATTGATATCATAAATCATTACTTGTAAATTTGTTAACTTTTTTTTTCCCCCTTCCATGCAAAGTTAATACCAAAAGATTTAAAAAAAGTTCCTATTATTATTGCATGTGCACTGTTTGATTCGTTAGACCACGGGTCATACTCTTGAATAAATTTGATTTTGAAGCAAAAGATTTGACTTTATAAGAGTATAATACAATGAATCAATTAAATAATAATAATAATAATAATAATAATAATGTTGGCAAATTGGATTACTTAACCTAAAAATAGAATAAAAAACTACCTAATACAAAATCCAATAAAGAAGAAACACTTTAAAAAAGAAAATAAAAAAGTGAAACAGAAAGAGCAAAGTTAACAAAAAACAGAATAACCAATCATACACCATTTTTAAAGGGAGATGAACTTATTATTTGCAGAATCAAATGTACAAACAGTTAAAACAGAATATTAATACCGTACAAGTATCTAATGCATCCATTGCATACTCCCTGTCCATTCTCAATGTACACTATTGCATTAAATCATTTTCACCGAAAGCTAAGAGGAGTTTGTTCAAGCTTAATTTTGGGCTTACGAGATTATCTCATTTCGGCTTATGTTTCATAGGTCCAATATTTCCGGCTTATTTTGAAACTTGTCGACTTATATATATAAGGTTGTTATATCATAACAAGCTTATATATTCCCATAGGTCCCAAAATAAGCCTGAAAAAACAAGCTTATGAAATATAAGCCCAAAATAATAAGCTTAAACAAAATTAACACAAACATGAATCAGATCCAAAAACTTAAAAACCGCATTTCACATATATCACAGTTTAACATAACCAGATTCTAAATATTTTAGATCTATCAAATATAAGACATTAAATCAAAAGAATACAATAACAAATCATACATTCAAATTCAAGTTTCACATATAAACATAATATTGTATATATATGTATTTATAAGAATGTATATATGAATATGGGTTAAGAAGAAAAATACCTGAAAATGGTTTTGATCGGAAATAAGGAAAAGACCGACCAGCGTTTGGAGTTGACGGCCGATTTCGATACAGTCGAGGAAGAGAAGGGGTGAGTTTGGTTGGTATTTAAAGGTATCAATGTTCTCAATGTGTGTGCTAGTGTTTGTGTTACGTGGGACCTACCCTATGACGTTTCCTTTTTAAATTACTCACTCAAGGGTGCATTCAATAATAATAATAATAATAATAATAATAAATAAATAAATAAATAAAAAATAAATAAAACCCACTTCACCAACGCTATTCAAAAAACTTAGATAAAAATACACCGTTGGACCTTAAACTTGTCAAAAAACATCACCAGAGGACAAAAGTTGAGATTTTCGTCGCCGTGAATCAAAACTTGGGATTTTGAGGCCAAAGAGGTCCCTTGACCTGTTTTCCCTCGGTCAACGTCCGTTTTGAGTTACAATAACGAGAGTATAATAGATCAAACACATTTTCACTATACGTTAGTTAAATCTAACCCAGCGTTGTACCCTATTATTGTTTCCCTCTGGCTTCAATTTGATAAAACTCTAATTATCAACAACACAGCTTCAACCAAAATCACTAACAATGGCACAAAACGATAAGGGGAAGGCTTTATACAGTAGGTTGAGGAAAGAAGATTGCTCCAGTGAAGAGCGTTTGGGTTTTAAGAAGGAGAAGGATGATGCTGTCGACATCGGGTTATCAAAAGTTTTTTATTTGAAAACAAGGATTAAGAATCTTGAAGTTTTGCATAAAAAGCTAAAGGAAAGGAAGGAAATGGATGACACTGAAAGTTGTGGTTCTAGCTAATTGTATGTTTAGATGTTAAGGAAGTTTGTAATGGTTGTCAACATGAAACCGATCAATAAAAATTTGGGTTGTTACTGAAACTGATAGTATTTGCTTATGCATTGCTAAATTAAGTCAACAATCAAAAGTTTGCATCTTTTTGGTAATTAGTTAGTTTGACTTTTACAAGTCAATTAGGTAGGTTAAGTATAATTTCTAGAATTCTGATCATAATCTATGTTTTTTACCTAACATTTGCAGTTTGACTATTACATGTCAAAGTATCTAAAGGATTTGTGTTTTGGAATATAGTGGGTGTTTGGATTTGCATTTGCATTTTAGAACTAGATGTCAAATTAGCTAAAGTATTTGCATTATGAACACATGTAACCTTATACAATTGTTGGGTATGTTTTAAACATATGTTCCATGCATCAGATGTTATGTACTACTGTGTTTGGTTTTGCTGATACAAAGGGGTGACTGTTTGTGCTGATTATACCATGACATTTAACATTTGAAGTTTAACTTTACAAAGGTCAACTGACAAACTAATATGTACACACATAATATAACCTATAAGATAAACAAACACATATTATAACATACCCAACCATTTAGCAAGTTGACATAATAGTCAACTGGGATTCATTGTCTAATACAACATGAAAATGACTAAAACTATTGATTCATTGTCTGATACAAGGTTCTACTGATAATTCACAAAATACAAAAGATGATACAGCTTCCAGTGAACAACCTTCAACTGATGAACCTTTTAATGATCTACATACTGGTACTGGATATCCTTAAACTGATCAACACACAAAACATGAACCTTAAACTAATGATTATACTGCTATTGTGCTTGGAAAAACAAGTATCCAAACACCAAATATTCAAGTTAGATAAGGTATAATTGCCGTTTCAAAATATAAAAAGATGCCATGCAATTCAACATTGAAACCTTACCTAAGATGACCTTTTGGCAAAAAAGGCAAGTACGCAGTTGGTAATCCTTTCACTACTGTTAAAAGGTGTCTTAACACCACTAGCCACAAGACTACCAGCACCACCAGCCCTGTTTTGAACACCAGCACCACCAACCCTGTTTTCACCATCAAAACCTGTAAACTCAACCATTATAGCATTCCCCTTCCCATCAAAACCTCGCTTAAAATTTTATACAACTTCCTTGCCCTTTTTATTTTGCAAAACATCCTCTTCCTCAAGCAGCTTTCCTTTTCCCTTATTTTTCTCCCTTTTGCTATAAAAGAGTGAAAAACACCTTCATCCTCTTTGATAACAACACCACCTTTCCCTGTTTGCATTTTGATTACACTCGCATGCATTTTGTTCCTATCTATCTCCTTTCATTTACGTCGAGTCCTAAAAGGTGTTGGACTTGACATTCAAAAATTAGCATCTTCCTCTACCCAACCCGCAACCTCTAAACCAATGTTTTTCAAGTAAAATTGTGCTAATATTTGGGGCTTATGAGCAACAAAGATACCAACTGACTCATGTGTTTCAGCCAACTCATACAGCTTAAGAACATCATCATCATCCCTATTAATCAATTGCAAACCATTTTTTAGGGACTGTTTAGGATTACAGAAAAATAAAGCCCATTTTGGCTCCTTAATTTCTGATAATACAGTATCAAGCGTTGAACTAAAGATATCCCTATCACAGCTAAAAACACTAACATTAATAAGGGATCAACCTTCATACATGAGTGGGGCATATTCAAATAACCCGTTTGTGTGAATTCTGAACAACACTTCTTCTCTTCTTCAGCTTGTATATCCTTAAACGTTGTCACAAATATGCTCCTATCCATTTTGCAAATGAGGTGGGCAATGAGTTGGTGTGTGTTTCACTCACTGTGTGGAATGACGTAGGTTTCCTGTTTTGGTCTTTTGATCTTTTGAGGGTTTAATGGGTCGTGCCCCAAAAAAAGTTAAAAGTATTGGGGAAGCTTTTAAAATTTCACAGTTGGTCCCTAACCTTGACAATCTTGCCGTTTTTATACTTAAATTTTCCCCCATTTAATAACTTTACTCTTTATGATTATCTTATTTCACATTTGGTCCCTGAATTTGTAAGGTCATCTATATCTTTGCTATTTAAGGTCCATGCCCTAAATCATTTGCATACCCACTGTAACACCCCCAAATTTGGGATACGCAGCGAAATTAAAGCTGGGTGTTACTTCATGGCACAACAGTTATAATAATAGAAAACGATCTCTAATCAAGTCGTTTTAAAAGATTTTATTATTCAAATATCAGAGTTTACAAAATGAGGTCCCAGTAGGTTTTACAGTTTGTCAAATAATTTATCAAATGAAAATAAAATCTTTAGCCTTCTTCCCCATATTCGTGCCTCTTCATGCCATCCTCGTTTAGTAATAACCTGAGATAAACATGCTAAAAAGTCAACACAAAGGTTGAGTGAATCCATAGCGTTTATAGAAATAATAAGTTGAACACAAGCTAAGAGATAAGAAATCAGTAATGTCAACGTTCAGTAGATATTGCTCTAAGCCTCATGACGCGCAAACCTTAAAAGTAAGCATCATTGTAGCGAGCTATGACGTAAATTACCAACATAATTAAATGAAAGTAATAATGCCCTCCAGTAGGAGTCTGCCAGTCTCCTATTTGATCTCAAATATAATGCATTTGTCTATCAATCCGGCTAGTACTAAGACTATCCATCCGGCTAGTATAAATGAGTCGTCAACCTCCAATAGATCTATTCACTACATTCGCGTTCACTCGCAAGTGATTAATGGCACATGATATGAGGGTCTTTATCAGAAATGGCAACAGTGGTAACTTAGGCAATATTAATCAGGATAGCATACAGAAAAATACTTGTGTTCGGTTTTGTAGCATGTATCTCCCCACAAGTTTGAAAAACGTATAAAAATAGTGGGACTATGAACTCACCTCGATGTCTGGATTGAAAATAAGTTTAAGTAAAGTTGATAAACGTCTTTGACACTTAACCTGAGTTGATATATCAAGCTTTTCAGTATATATGAATATATATATATACATTTATTATTGATTCCTTTAAAGGTTTGTTAATTTATACGTTTAATGAGTTAATGTAATGTTTATTCAAAAGTTAGTGATATCATTATCGTTCTTAGGGTTTATATATTAGTTAACCTAATTCCCGAGTTATTTTAGTGTCAAAAATATATTCCCGAAATAATATAAAAATATTACACTTTTTACCTTATAGTTTTTCAAAGAAATTAATTAAAAGGTCATGTTTGATATGTGTCAATGAGGCAAAAACAAGCTAAGTTTTAGACGAGGCCTTACAAGGTTTTTAGAATATTCTTGATCCTTTCAAATATTTGCCAGGTAACTAGAGGTCCTAATCTATTATGGTTAAGTCGCAATTAATTTTCAAAGTTGGGTACTTGAAACTATTATTAAGGAAATAACCAAGTGTTTTTGCTTGGTTCAGGTGGCGACAAGCCAAAAGTATAGCTGAATGAAAACAAGGCGACTTGATATTTTTCCTATGTTCTTTCCCATCTTAATCTATGCTGGAAGGCCTTTAAATTCCCTAAGTTTCTGATTTTTAGGTGCACGTTTGCTAGGTGAAACGAGGGCATGAAATAGGCAACTCATGACATGTATCGACTTACAACAGAAAACAGAAACATGTTGTTTCTCGATTTAAAAGCTTATGAATTGGGTTACTAAGTATTCTAATATGTTATTCATCATATCTAGGTTATCTATAAAGAGTCCTAGGGTTTCCTTGTTTAGAAAATATGTCGAAAAGTTTAAATAAGGGTGTTTGGTCTAGTGGCTCGCGACAAGGAAAAGACAAGAGAATAAAAACGTGACATGTGCATCTTATGGCCAGGTCTTGGGGCAAATTGAAGGGTGCTAGGTGATGGTTAAAAGAGCTTATTGGCTGAGTCTAATACCTTTAACTTGTTGCTTAAATATAGGCTCTAAGTAGGGCATTTGGGACTGTTTAGCGTCAAGGACAAAAAAAAAAAGAAAAAAGGCAGAACTGTTCAATACTTATAAAACCCTATAGCTCGTTTTTAGAACATGTTAAAGGTTTAATTAGCTTGTTTAAAAGTATCATAATGTAGCTTAAGGGTTAATAAAAAGTAAACTATAAGAGGGTGTGCATGTTTACTGATAACATCAGAAAGAAAACAAGAAAATGATTTTGGCCTAGGTTTTTAATTAGGACTTGTTTAGTATCATGTTTAGGTGTACCTAATACTTATGTAAGGAGTTGAAAAGGGTTAAAGGCACTTACAAGCTGGGAATTCGACTAGAATAGGAATGAGGACAAAGTGACTCCTAGGTGAAACATGACTTCTTCCTTCTTCTAGGCTCTTGACTAAACTTCCTTTCTACTTCTTTTAGATTGTAACTTCAGTAAGTGAGAGTGTATTTGAGTGAGGTGAGATAGTTTGTATGGGATGGGTGAAAAGGATGCATGCATAGTCGCATATATAGGAGAATTCTATGGTTTATATTAATACACCATGCCATATGAAAAGGAGTGTAAGCAGGATATGGGACATGGTGAGGCGTATCTTTGGAATTTGTAAGGTGGTATGGGGTGGAGGTGCAGGTGGCGCATGGTGTCTGAATTTTAACCTTAAGATGTTGTATGGTGATTCTTGGGTTTGAATAGCTTGGTTCGACTATTTCCTAACAAGGCTATGTGTCGAAGTCTATAACCATAAATAGAAGAAGAGGGGTGATTCATGGAGATTGCTAGGTGACATGGGTTCTTGGAGTTCAAGGTCTATGAAGTGGTGATTTTTATAGAGATAACTGCTAGGAGACGTGGTGATGATATGGGACACAAAAGGTAAGTGAGTTGGTAATTCCTTGTGGTTTTGAAATATACTACGTGAAAAAATATTACCATGGTTGGCTTGACAATATTGACCAAAGGTTTGAAATTCTAAAAAGGTTATGTTGTAGCTTAATATGAGCCTAGGAAGGTTAGTTTGGTTCTTAGTTTAGCGCTAAGTTAATGTAAGGATTGGTTAAAACTAAATTAGGGCTTGTAGGATTCTGTTAGGTGTCAAACTAGATAGAGAATTCAAAAAGTAATTCGAATGGTGCTATAAAGGGTGGTACCATATACTTAATAGGGTTGTACTAGGGTTTATAAATTATAGAAAATATATCCTTAGTATTTTGTTAATTTAGGCTAAATATAAGTTAAGTCATTGAGTATTTAAACTAGTAATTATATAGTTTTTATGTTTTATGCATTACTGACTTGTACTTTAACGTTTAAGACTTTGATATATATATATATATATATATATATATATATATATATATATATATATATATATATATATATATATATATATATATATATATATATAGAGATATATATATATATATATATATATATATATATATATATATATATATAATCCTATGTAAACTTAGGGTTTTTCTAAAACTCTAATAATTGGCAAACATGAAATAACGTAAGGTGGTAAATGAAAGTTGAAAATACTTAACGCATTTTTTTTAGAAAAAATTTAGACGTGAAAAATGGGCAAGTATTCTATTGTTTAAGCATTCTATAAGTGGAAATTTACCGGTGGTTACACCCACAAACAAAGATTTGTCCTCAAAAAAGCGTCTCAATACATCGAAGAATAATGGCCCATTTCGAACCTCTTGATGAACTTTACGCCGCTGCTAATTCTCACTACTTCTTTGATTCAATGGTAGTTTACTTCCAAAGGGAAAATGACAAGGATTTAAAGTTTGCCCTGGTCTACAAAAGTCATTTGTTGAGTTTCTTGAGATTACAAACCAACAACAAGCGTTCGTAACTTAACTTGAAGGATATCGTCCAACGGTGATGTCGTACAAGGTTCTCGAGCATCTTGACCAGGTTCAAAGCCGTGATGTGATTAAGCTGTTGGAAGTTATGAAGTTGATGTTGAAACTTATGCTCAAGTGATTGACAGGAACAATTTCGTCAATGTTCTTAGACTATGTGATAAATGGTTTGTCTTTTGGGGCTTTTGATGGTATCTTTTGGGAATGATATGTACTTATGTATAGTTTAATTATGCAATTAATGAATCTATGTTTTATATTATTGTGATTGTGTTTTTGTTTTTTCCTTTTTGATTGTTTTGTGATTCTTTTGATTATATTCATTGTTGTTAGATGTTTGGTCCTTGTAGAAACATTGTATATATATCTAGTTAAGGTTTTTGTCCCATATCATTTGGTCCCGGTAGCATAAAGTGTAGGAATGCCTTTATTCTTACAAGTGTATTTTTTACCACAAATTCCCCCAAATTTGATTCCAAAACCCTAAATTCTTAAATCACTGAAACTGCTTAACGATGGGTAAATGTAGATTTAGTAGACAGATTAAATGCTATAATTGTCATACTATTGGACATAATAAGTGTAGGTGTGACAAGAAACAAGTACCAATACCGACAAATGAAAGAAATGTACGAGGAAGAAAAAGACATTGTGATGGGAGAAGGCAACAGGTATGCATATATTTATTTGAATTGATTCCAAAACCCTAAATTCTTAAATCACTGAAATTGCTTAACGATAGGTAAATGTAGATTTCGTAGACAGATTAAATACTCTAATTGTCATACTGTTTGCCATAATAAGTCTAGGTGTGACAAGAAACAAGTACCAATACTGACAAAGGAAAGAAATGTATGAGGAAGAACAAGGCATTGGGATGGGAGAAGGCAACATGTATGCATATATTTATTTGAATTGATTTCATGTATTACAGAGGTCCTTGTGTGTTTACATTGAAGTTAATGTATGAATATATTACTTTTGCAGTGGATGGATGAAGACGAGATACGGTAGTCTATGGAATAAGAGTATCTTGAAGCTCTTTTGGATCATGAAGAAGAACATAGACGGTTGAATCAAGAAGTAGAGCAGAGAAGGTTTGATGAAGAAGCATTCCAGCAATTTTTGGAAAAGGATAGAATGTTCAAAAAACTTGATGAGGAAAGAGCTAGACAAGAAGTAGAAAGAGAAGCAAGGGAAAAGGCAGCTTATTGGGGCTGCTTTGGAGTGGATTTAAACGAACTCAATGGATGTTGCAAAATAGATTGTTGAAATGTTGTTAGTAAGTTTTACCAGTGTGTAAGTTTGGACACCATGATGGTTGTGCTAATATGTAATAGTCAAGGGTTCAAATTCTAAATGTTTTAGCTTCAGTTTAAGCATTTATGTTGTCTTTACTCTCATCTACTTGTTCAACAACCACATTGTACCCTATTATACCCTTTTTTCCTACATTATATAATACCCTTCATTTCATCAATTCTTTATCATACCAAAAGATTTTCACCATGGATGCAGAAAATGGTTGTCAATGGTATGCCTTGACTGTTGGGTAGAAAGTGAAAATAGGGCTGGATTGACCTTTTTTGCAAGGCGTCTACCTTATAGATATTTCATGTGGTATGTTTGTCCAATGTGCCTTGACAGAACGGGAAACATACCTTATACTGGTAGAGGTGGTGTTACAATGGAAAACACAACAACAACAGATAGTGGTGGATAGGTAGTGGGCCTACAGATTTTTGCATCTACTATAGTTGGTGGGACTATAACATGACTGGATGAAATTCAAGATTCTAGGTCTCCCTAACCCAGTGACAATGGAGATGAAGAAAGTGAACCACCTGCAACTCAAAGACCAGTGGAGTAGCCCAAGTCAAACACCACGTGAAGCACCTGCAAGTCATAAAGCAAGTGAATCACCTGCTAGTTAATTAACCAAGTGAAATCACCTGCAAGAAATGCTAAGTTGTCTTTGACAATAAATGTAACTTAATTGATATGTTGTAGTTCTTATGTTATAACAATGCAATTTGTTTTTTGTTTTGTTTTTTTTTTTTTTTTTTTTTTTTTAATAGTTGAGTTTATAAGTCAGTATGGGTTATTCCAAACAACACCCTAAACTGCAAATTGCAAACTGAAAAATGTAAGCAACAAAACCAAAACTGCAAACGCAAACAAAAGATGTTTTAAAGGATTATAACAATGCAGTTTGGTTAATAATTTTTTGGTATTTGTTGACTTTATAAGTCAAAATAGGTTATTCCAAACAACCCCCTTACTACATATCCAAATGCAAACAGAAAAAATGGAAACAAGAAAACCAAAATATACATACATCGCCAACTAATTAAACCATAAACAACAAAATATACATGTTAACAAGTATCGTTTTGAGTAACAATCATCAGCCAAAAAATTTACATCTTCATTACATCAACAACTAAACATAACAGGTGAACTTCTTGATGAGAGACTTGATATTCATTGAGGGATACTTGAGCTCCTTATGGGGAGGCACATACCACTCATTCTTGTTTGTGCTAGAGCATCCCACAACCGCTCCAAGACCAAGTACAACATTTTTAATCCTTTCCCTTGTTTTTGGATATTCAAATGACAACTCTTATCTCTCACACATCTCTAACTCCTTCCATTCCAAGCTTTGCTAACTAACTTCCCTCACACAACTTTCTTACACACTTATATCCATCACATTTTTGCAATAACTAGTTTTTGAATTTGAAATTTGAATTCAAATATGAGAGGCAAAGTTTTATCCATTGTGTAATAACCAACCCTTAGAAAACACTCAAATGTTATTACCCAATGTCCAATGTCTATTGTCCAATAGTTATTCTCGTTCTCTTTGAAATTGGACTAAACCCCTAACTATCTAGTTTTCATTTCACCAAATGATTTAAATACATAATCCTTAGCTAAATGAGTTGGTTGACTTTATCCCACTTTAAGTGTTGGTATGCTATTAGAAAGGTCAAAGGTGTAGTGCAATTAGGGGTTTAACAAGAGTCGGGTATAAAATAAACAAAAACCAAAATATCCCCAGGGCTAACCCGACACACTGAGTGACGTGCCAACGCCTCGCTAGTGGGCCAGTCACTGTATAAGATTTTTGGGTTTCGCCTATTTATACCCAACTCTTTTCATTTGATTTCGCACCTCTTGCCAATGCATTCTTTCTATCTAGTTTATTTTCTCTCAATCATCTAAGTCTAATACTTCATAATTATGATCTAAACTTCTCTTCTATCGCTAATTGAAAGATCACTTATTTTCTGCAAGAGAGATTCACAAAAACCTAGTCCACTATAGTAAATTGTGTCGATGGTATTCTTCTCTATACCCTTTCAGTTAGAATCAAGTCTTTAGGTTAGGTTAGTGTTTGATTTGAGTAAACAACTTTTATTCATTCAATTTGGTTGTAAGGTTATGAAATCTTGTATCTCGGTGATCAAGCCTAGTTCGGGGAAGAACTAGTTGGGTTTTGATACTTCCGGTGAAGAAGTCTTTGTGGTTTGTGGCCTTAGTGGTTAAGTCGAATCACGAGATTCTTGTGGGTGGTTTCTGATGGCAAAATACCTTTGGGAGTAGCTCTTCTTCGTGACGCTGAACTTTGAGCATATCGGTTGAGTGAAGTTGTAAGGGTTTGTAATCTACCATAAGGATTATACTTAGTAATAGTATCAGTCTCGTCAATTCGCAACTGGACGTATGGATGACATAAACCCCCTATCCTGAACCAGTATATATAGTGGTTTCTCTTTACTCGTTTTATATATTGTTGTGATTGTTGTTGTGATTGTAATTGTTGTACGTATAACCACTTGTTGATTTTTGAGACTAGAAGTTGTTAAACTTCAAGTTAGTCGAAAAGACCTTATTCACCCCCTTTATGGTCCTACACTATCTACATCTCATTCCGAGAATCGTTGATATTTAAAAGGTAGCAGTCTGCTCTAGCCTCCGCTCACTAAACCAAAATGCACTTAATCGAGTCTAGAGCCAATGATATTCATATATAAAATCTCCATATGACACGTGCCAATTTACACTTGTTTACAAATAAGAACACAAGTTGTACCTAATAGTCCTTCACAGATCCTAGTAATGTTGACAGAACGTTCATAGTGGTAATCACACAGTGATTCATGATGATTGAACAAAAACTTTGCCAGTGTCAACATCAAGTGTGAAAACATAGAGGGGGGGTGAATACGTTACCGTTTAAAAACTTTATATATATAGATATCAAATATCCATTTTATAGCTTGTTCTAATATGAAAGATGTTATGTGTAGTTAGTGACTAGTATAACTTAAAACATGTTATCATCCAAGTACAATCGACAAGTCACAACACAAGTAATCACATAATGCAAACATTAACGTAAAGCAACAAGTAAAAGAAAGAGCAAACCGAACACGAGGATTTATAGTGGTTCTGTCACGGATCTCCTCTCCGCCCTACTCCACTCCTCGAGTACCCAACTCGAGAGTTACTTCACTAGAACAACAAGCTCCCTTCTTGGCGGAGAAAACCTTACAATCGTTGCTTACACTTTATCCGGTGCAAAGCTAAATACCGGGTTCTTTTACAAAGGTACAACCACTCCTATCGTCGCCTATAATATTTCCGACACTAAGCTAGACGTCGAGTTCTTTCCCAAGGGTACAACTACTCCCACTATGTTTTCTGGCCCAACATAGAAACCTTGTGTTTTATGGCACAAACACATAAACCATCTAATCTATATTGTGATGATACAATGATGATCCAAGACATACATGTCTAATGGATATAGATGCCTAATCTAAATGAAATTCTTGAATAAGAAGTCTTAAATCATTGAGGATGTCAAGTGCCCTTGAATCTTCATATGTTGGTATACTTGAATGAATGATGACTTCAAGATCTTCTAACCTTCTTGGTGGATCATGAAGTATGCTTACAACATAATGAGAGTTAGTAACATTATGATCATTATGGAAAGGGTGATTCATTGATGTTTCTACATGGTTTTCTACTAATCTATATGTGTGTGGTTTTTCATCAAGTTATAAGAAAACCATGGGTTACCTATTTATAGGTAAACAAGCAAAGTAGTTTTCCAAAACTACTTTCCAAGACTTACAAAGACATAAACCATGGGCTACTAAATCTTTCTATATCTATGCATGTCAAATCAAAATTCTACAAGTCAACACATAATAGTTTGAGTGAGAATCTTTCCATATGTGTAAGACATCTTACACATGATGCATGCCATGATGTAATATATATATTTCTATTTTTAGATTAAGATATGTATGAAGGTAAACTTGTAGAATGTTGATGAGGCGAAAAGTGTACCGCTTTTCGGGGGGTCATTTAAGCCCTAAATCGTATTTATTTGATCAAATATCGCCCTAAATCGTTCCTTTTGGCATTTTAGGTACTTTGGAGAGAAATTCTGGAAAAGGAAGCATTTTGGACGATTTCGGAGCATAAAAGTGAAGAATTCGACAAAGTGTCAAAAATCTGCTGGAACAGTACCTTGACAGCGTCAAGACCACACCTGACGGCGTCAAGTCTTGATAAGCCAGAACGGATTAAAGAGGGACGGCGTCAAGAAGGCCATCAAGAAACCCTAACCACGGCGAGGTGACGGCGTCAAGTCCATAACGTGACGCCGTCAGATCTGTTTTTCTATATATATTCGCATAATTTTTAGTCATTAGTGTGGAACTTTTTAGAGAGAAACCCTAGACGATTTTTGCAGCTTTTTTAAGGGTTTTATACCCTTGGATCTCTCATGTTACATTGAAGATAAGTAATCAATTAATCATTCAATATGTCTATGTGTTGTTTGATTCTATCTTGTTCTTGTCTTTTGTTTTACATGCTAGGCTAGATTTTCTTTGTGTTTGCTTAGATCTAATGAAACCTAACTATTAATTATTGATTGAATGGTGTGTTATTAATTATATTGGATGGGTGATTATCGATGTTAGGCTTAAGAAAATTGGCAGACTTCCGGTTGGTAACATGCTTGAACGTCTTAAGAAACATGAACCAAGGTGTACTAAGGTTATTTTGATTGTATTTAATGCATGAGTGAATTCTAGTAATCCCATGTTAGAAGCTTCTTAGCCGGCTCGACATAGGAGTGAAGTAGGATTTCATAGAGTTAGGGGAAGTCCGTACACACCCCTACGAATGGTATTAAGGAATACAATCCGTCATCCACGCAATTAATACACACTAATCAATCGGTAAAAGATAGTTAGGGAGTAAGGACATCTAAGTAAACACACTTCTCTCCATTATAGTTTTCACAACCATTTACTTTCTTGTTATTTTATTTTATTTGCATTAGTAGTAATTTGGGTTAGTTGACTAGCAACTAATTCCGCCCACTCTTCCAAAACCCGAGATTTTTACTTGCTTTCCTAAAAATATAAAATACAAAAAGAATCTTCCCTCACCCCTAGACCTATTAGAGTAACTTTTCAATCCTAACGACACTATTCCCTGAGAGAACGATCAATCCCTCGGTACTTGCCACTACACTATACTACATCGGTCAGGTACACTGCCTGGTGGGGATTGCAAGCTTCTCAAGATCCCTTGAAGAGGTAAACCCTAGTGCTGTGGTTCGCAACCCGCGCATCAAATGTATATATATTGCATGTAGTTGTATAATGAGTTACTTTTTGTATCTTGATCCATAACACATATTTATCATTTGTAAAACTTATTAAATATTTTAAAACCTAAAGTGGCACCTAAAGTGCACTTTGACACCTAAAATACTTAAAGACTCTAAAAGTATTTTAGTCATTCTAAATGGTTGGTCAAGGGGTTTGATCATAATGCCACATAACAGACATGTACGAACCTGTGTTGTAGCATACGAGGACTCGAGACGTTGAGAGGTGTTGAATGTTTGTTGAGACAAAATAAGATTACAAGTAACTTGTACATTTTACGTCATGTATCAAGTTTTATGTTTGTCATCAACCAAAACAAACGAGACTGTATAGATTAAATATCGTAATACTTGTACTAACAATCTCCCCCTTTTTTATGATGACAAAATATGTAAGCAAGATGGATAGTAAAATGTAAAAAGTTACTTGTGTTCGTATAACTTACTTGTATCCGCAACACCTTCTACATTTACTTCTCCGTTTACACTCTTCTCCCCCTTTTGTCGAAACAAAAAGGGTGTGTCCTTGGAGTTAACTTCATTTCTCCCCGAAATGGCGAGCTTGCATCATCCCTAGTGAAGTTAAGTAATCCACTCCAATTTCCTATGGTTGTTGCGTCCCTTAGGTTGTTAGCGGATCCATGGATCAAATTTAGATCTTAAACCTACATCAAGGTTAGTGTTGTGCAACATAAAAATTATATGAAAAATGATATGAAACGCATGTTGGACTATGTTGACTTATCTCCTTCTTTTTGTCGAAACACAAAAGTGTGTCGAAGAATGAGAATAAAAATGAATGGATACATGCTCCCCCTTGATCAATGCTCCCCGTTGCTAGGGTACCAACGTATATGATGCAAGAAATAAGAAAGCTAGAAAAACAAAGGTTAGTGCAAGATAGTATAATATGCATTCAATAAATGCTTGACGGAAGCTCCCCTTGCTTTAGGGCGTCAATATGAACCTACAAACCAAATATTAGTAGACTAGAAGCTTTGTTAGTGGACACGTATTTCATATACAACCAAGTGTATATGATGGTGAACCTACAATGAAAAGATTAGTGCAATATATTTCATCTTAAAAAAAAATAAGAAAAATAAGGTGAATTCTTCTAATAAGAATTACAATTAAAATAAAAATGCGAATATAATATGATAAAATCCCTCAAAGTGATGCCTAGAAGAGAAATTAAAATATTGAGAGTTAAGGTGAGTGGTGCACGTGTTGGTGTTAGAGAGAATGCGAAATTGTGAAAAATATAGAAAATTCTGCAGGTTACTGGCAGCACCAAACGACTACACGGGCGGAACCCTGGTTTTGGTTCCGCCTGGTCCGTTGGGCCAAAACTGGGAATACCCAGAAAGTACACGGGCGGAACCCAAAATTTGGTTCCGCCATTTCTGCCAGACTCAATATTCTTAACAGATAAGCTTTTCGACGGTCGAAACGATTTTCTAATTCCGTAATTTTTCCTAAAACAGAAGCACAATATTAAATCTGATTGAGAAATGACAAAAAGGCAAGTAAAAACACACGTATCGATAGAGTTTGAACGAGGGCTAACAATTTTCATTATACTTTAGTAAAAGTCTTGAAAATTTGACTACATCACAAGATTGATAGAAGCAGGTTTTACGCTAATCCATGGTGGTGATGATTAGTGAAAGAGTTGATGAAAGGTGGTGGTTAAAATGCATGAATTCAGAAACTCGTATGTATAGCAAATGTTATAACGAATATAAAGATTGAACATATGGACTTATGCAATCTAAAATTCACAACTTAAAGGGATAAAGGAATATGACTTACGTAATTTCAAGAGAAAAGGAAAATGTGAATGGACATTGATATTCAATGACGGCTATAGGTTATGATTTGATCGATTAGGATTGACGCTAATGAAAACGACATATGTTTAGAAATAATGACCTATATCGAACGACAATGGATGAAAGAGTACTAACATGGTTTAGTCCTATATGACCTTTAATGACATTATCATCTACCAAAGATGATGTATCATGCCATAATGTATGCTTGAATGGATTCAAAAAGAAGTGAAGACAATAAGCACCTAGAAACAAACATTTCATAAGAAATGAATAAAGAATACTAAGAACCTATATGAGGATGAGAATGACATTATGAGATGGGAGAGTGTTGGTTAAACCGATGTGTTGAGAAAGTGTTGGGAATGACGGTTTTGATTAATATATCGTTTGCACTGACAATGACATGCATGATATGTGTTGAGTACGAAAGGATGAGATCCTATGATGGTGTTCTAGAAAATGAAGTTGTGAAGTCCTAGTTTTAAGAAAGATCCTAGACTCCATTAGTTGTTGGTTGTGGAGATGAAGAACTTTGTCAAACACATGATGTGTTTTTGACTTGATGAGATATTGATGATATATTGGCTAAAAGGGCTTGAAACACTTGTGGTTTTGTGAACTGATTTTAACTAAATGGTGTGTACCTATGTGTTGGTATTTTAGGATGCAAGAAACATGAGTAAATGTTCTTTAAATACATTTTGACAAAATACAAATATGTGAATGAATTTCTCTCCGCCTTAATCGGTGGACATCCAACATATTGTGTAATGCATCGTATAAAGAATGACGATAAAGTGTTTGGGAGGTTGAAGGTTAATGAGAGCGATGAGCTTAGTAATGTTTTTGCAGATGTTGGTTAGCATACAAAGAACTTCATCCATGAAGTCACGTAGCTCTTCTCTATCGATGCGAGATGATCGCATGATGAGGCATGTGGTTTTCTCAGAGGAGGTGTAAAGGATTAGAGTATTGTTATAGCTAAATAGTGATGGAAGTGATTTTTGGAGAGCGGAAGCAATAATGTGATTTGGAAAGAGGTCGATTGAAAGATACCCAAACACAAATTTCAAATCTCTAATCCTCAATCCTATTAGCATTAAAACTATATGCAAGTGAAGGGATTACAGTTATGCAAGATGAGCATATAAAAGCTAGAACAAAGTGAGATGGCAAGTGATTAGTTCTTAATCCACTAAAACAAATTTGTTATTGAGAAAAGATGTCACCAAGATAAAAATCTAAAGATATTATCTTATTCAGAAAACACATTCGACTACTAGACATAAAGTTAACACATGGCTAGATAGTATCAACAAAAACAATCATATTAAGCAAGAGCATGACATAATACGAAATACTTTCCTTGTAAAATTGTTTTGTTGTTAAGCTTAGACACTTAAGCATATAACAATCAATGTGATTAATTTGTATGATAAAACGAATTAGAAATGTTTATTATACCAAAAGTATTTTGACAAATTATAAGTGCACGCGTAGTGAACAAATATTGTGACAAAGTCATGAAAGAAACAAGACGAAAAATTTATGCAACCCATGTTTAAATGATAACATTTTGGAGCATGTATTATATAGACCATCCTAAGCATGGATCTAATGAATGACCGAAAAAGACACAAGCATTCAAATATATAAATATCATATAAAGACATCATGTATCAAAATGACATGCCATGAGTTTAACAAGTAACACGTTAATCATGCAAAACATCATATACTATAAAGAATGAAAATATGATATAAATCATGTTAATATATAGTAACACGAAACATATAAGCATGCAGGCATCATAAAGAAATAACCAAGGTTTACACATGAATCAACCAAATAGTTAACATGGTTATGTTAAGATGTCCAATCATTATCAAACAAATAACATGTAATAGACACATGTATAAGAGATTTTAATCTTTGTGTTTGGAATCTATGATTGAATGATCTAAAAGGTGACATCTTTAAGCATGTGTCACGCAAGTGATTTGGTCATCCAAGACCAAGAGATGAGTTTGTGTGTGATAATGAAATATGATAAGAACGTTCTCAAGAAAGCTCTTTGGAACAGGAATCTAAGTGAAGTTACCAACTTCAATAGATCTTGTGTATGCTCTAGAGATAGGATTTGAACTAGGTTATGAGCAAGGTTTGGTTATGATGAACGCTTGAAAGGAAATAGACACATATAGTGTCTTTCAATAAGTAGAATTATTAAGTGGAATAAAGTCATCATGCTTATGAAGGCAAAAATGACAAGATGATGAGAAAGCTCTAGATGTTTATTTAAGATCATTTACCCGATTAGGTAAAATGAAATCTCTTGTAACACAACCGTTCATGTTGCAAGGAGAGAGTGATGCATAGGATATACATTATCCTTTTAACAAGATGAAAAACTCATGATTACTTGTGCATAATGTTTTTCCAAAACATCATGTTTTTCTAGATGAAGGTATGAAGCCAAAGTGTTTGAATCGGATAGTGCTATCCTAAATATACTTGGTCTCAAGATTATATTCACTAGATGATGATAAGAGGAATTCACTCAAGTTTCTTATGTATACTCCTCAAGAGTCATTGTTGCTTAGGGTGTATGAGGTTGGCTTTGAGATTGCATTTTAACATATGTTCTTAAAATGTTGATTTGAAGTTTAATGAAACATATGCAGAAGTTAAAAGTATTACCAATACTTTGATAACTTATGAAAGTGTTACTACTTAAACCTAGTGTAATTGAATGTGATCTTCATGCTCATTTGATGGTGAAGGTTCTAATCCTATAGGTGGTAAAGTATGGTTGAGTTTGTTTAACGAGTGTTTGGGCAAATGGCTTTTTGAGCAATGCACTCAATTGATTCAAATGAAGATAAGGATGGTGGATTGGTTTATCTAGGTGGTAGGTCTTCTAGTGTGTCTAAAGAAGGATGTGGTGATGTAGAGGTTTGTTGTGCTATGGAAGTACTTAAGTTTCATAGATGTTGAACGCAAAGAAGGATGGATCCTAATTTGTTGTGATCCATTGGTTGGTACAACTAGCGGGTGAAGTGCTTTAAGTTTTGGTCATGTTTGTGAAGCTTATGGGATGAGATATATCACAAGGTGAATGTGATGAGATGATGATGAAAGAACAAGTGAACTTAAGTGCTAAATGTTTAAGTGATGAAGACCTATTGACATTTGTTTTATTCCTATTGATTGGGAGAGTGTTAGGATAAGTGTTTTAACATATGTTCTTAAAGTACTTGGGTGTAGATACTTTCGGATGTGACTTTTAATGACTACAATCGTAAGTCAGATTTACTTGAATATTTCGGACGAAATACTTAAGTTGTCAATCCTACTTTGATGAGATTGGATAGTATTCAAGGATAGCAAGACTTTGATAATGCATCTATAACTTAAGTGTGAGTTATGACTTGATGTAAATCCTTATCGTCTTGAAGAATGACACATTACTTTCATGTTAACCAAGTGAGGTAACATATGTAGATACAAGACAATATCTATAGTCATAAGTTAGACTTGTGATTTTGATATTATATGTAATCTTTTTAAATAATGAGTCCGGATTAGTTAGGAAGTTATCAAGTCACTAAATAAGTGAAGCTAATGGATGAAGGATGAGTAAAGGATGGAAGAATGTAGTAACCGTAGGTAATGATTACAAAACATTTGTGGTTAGGAACCCACGGATTCCAAGGAACCAAATAAAGGGTTCCTTCCCTTATGCAGAAAGGTTCCTTGGGTACGTTATGAGAAATTTCAAATTTCGATGAGAAATTCTTATCCTATTTGTGCAAATGAAATGACATGATCCTAATATGAGTGAATATTAGTGAAAAGTATCCTAGTAACAAAAGTGAGTGACTACAAGTGCGGGATTTAAATGAAAAAAATAAAAAATTTTAACTACAGGCTGAGGAACCTTTTGACATAACGGACGGAACCCTAAATTTGGTTCCGCCGTATCCGCCGAGCCAAAAAACTTAACAGAACAGTAATTTCGAGGTCGAGACGATTTCCAAATTTTCCGAAAATTCCCAAAACATAAACTTAAATTTATATCTGATTAGGAAATGCAAAACATGGATATAGAAACAACCTTACCGACAGATTTTGACCGGGGGCTAGCGAATTTCACTATACTTAGTGAAAATTTCATATTCTTGAAAATTTGACAACATCCCAAATGTTGTCTACCTGCATATCTGTTAGTACAAGACATTGTCCAAAGATAACAAAAGATCCTAGAAGTACATATATCCATGAAACACATTGTTTAACTACCAAATTGTTCAAATTTCAAGTTGTGCTAAACACTCCTTAACAATGGACATTTATCGACTCCCGAAACCCGTTCAAATATCCTAATTATACTTGGAACATATGCACCTAATTAGATGTGATAGATTAAAACCAAAAACACATATTCTAACACATGTTAGCATATAGATCAAGCCGAGGATTATGAGCTTCCCATAAATGGAAATTAAGCCAAACATGGAAAATTGATAACAACAAAGTGTTATCGTCCAAACATGATACGGTTAGTTTACATGATCAATCAAAGATGAGTTTCTATCTTATAGCACGACACATTCATTAAACATCATTGTGGAAGCATATATTCCAAACACCATTTTACAAGAATACTACATGTTTAAAAATGTAGTGACTCATTTAGACGTTTGACCATACTTCAAGATACTTAATTAGTATTACTTAATTCTCATTCCTAAGTGAATTATGCAAAATAATCACATAACATATGCAAAGAAGAATATCTAAATCAATAAGCAATACAAACACAAATTTGCAACTTAGTACACAAAATCTAGCAAATATCCTATTGTATATAAACATGAAATCGACAAACAAGCAAATGAATATCATGACAAGATTGACACTCATAAATCACAAATAAACAAATGCAATCACAGCTTTTAATAAGCAAACAACATATACGCATACAACTAAAACAAGTAGTCATTTAGCATATCATAAAAAGAAATATACTTTTCGTCACTTTGCGTTTAAATATAACGATGTATACCAAGCTTGATTAGTTTCCTTTATATTTATAAATATCACCAAATTCTTTAGTTTCAAAAGAATTTATATCAATGTTCAAAGGATCCTAGCTGAAATTGCCTAACTCAAAAGTTTGAGTTTCTCCCTCAAACCGAAACTTAATATTTTGGACACACTATAGTATTTGGTTTAATCTTTTGACTTCAGATTAGATTTAGGCCATAACATCATTTTTAAAAAATGTAGACACAATTCCCTTCAAATTGATAGGTGGCGCGACTCTACGGACTTACGGTTAATTAGTTATGAATTTTTGAAGTTGGACAAAAACTGTGTACTGAACTGACGAATTTCAAGGAACCTTTTTGAGGGTTCCGCCCATTGAGGAGAAGGGTTCCGCGGGGTCTGATGACAGATTCACTAAAACTCATATTTTAACATAAAGAAGACGTGTAGGACTTACTAGATTTGATAGTAAACACATAAAACACATATTCAACAACATTTCTACAAATGTCACTTATCTTAACATTTACAAAGATGAATTTTCCACTAAATTAATAGTTATTCCAAACACTCCTTTTAACAACATACTTTTCATAAATTAGCTCTAAGCACATAATTTGACACTTAAAAATTCTTTTAAGAAATCTTCTCTTTTATTTTTCAAGGAAAACCTTCAAGCTTGTATATAAAGTAATATTTAACAACAAAATTTCTAGCGAAACATTTTTCATATTATATTCCGCTTCAATGGTAATTTGATACATGGATCGTGCTCCATTTTAAAAACCATTTTTTTGAAAATAAGAGCTACGAGGCTCTTATACCAATTGTGAAAATGTAGAGGGGGGGGTGAATACGTTGCCGTTTAAAAACTTTATATATATAGATATCAAATATCCATTTTATAGCTTGTTCTAATATGAAGATGTTATGTGTAGTTAGTGACTAGCATAACTTAAAACATGTTATCATCCAAGTACAATCGAAAAGTCACAACACAAGCAATCACATAATGCAAACATTAACGTAAAGCAATAAGTAAAAGAAAGAGCAAACCGAACACGAGGATTTATAGTGGTTCGGTCACGGATCTCCTCTCCGCCCTACTCCACTCCTCGAGTACCCAACTCGAGAGTTACTTCACTAGATCAACAAGCTCCCTTCTCGGCGGAGAAAACCTTACAATCGTTGTTTACACTTTATCCGGTGCAAAGCTAAATATCGGGTTCTTTTACAAAGGTACAACCACTCCTATCGTCGCCTATAATATTTCCGACACTAAGCTAGATGTCGAGTTCTTTCCCAAGGGTACAACCACTTCCACTATGTTTTGTGGCCCAACATAGAAACCTTGTGTTTTATGGCAAAAACACATAAACCATCTAATCTATATTGTGATGAGACAATGATGATCCAAGACATACATGTCTAATGGATATAGATGCCTAATCTAAATGAACTTCTTGAATAAGAAGTCTTCAATCATTGAGGATGTCAAGTGCCCTTGAATCTTTATATGTTGGTATACTTGAATGAATGATGACTTCAAGATCTTCTAACCTTCTTGGTGGATCATGAAGTATGCTTACAACATAATTAGAGTTAGTAACATTATGATCATTATGGAAAGGGTGATTCATTGATGTTTCTACATGGTTTTCTACTAATCTATATGTGTCTGGTTTTTCATCAAGTTATAAGAAAACCATGGGTTACCTATTTATAGGTAAACAAGCAAAGTAGTTTTCCAAAACTATTTTCCGAGACTTACAAAGACATAAACCATGGGCTACTAAATCTTTCCATATCTATGCATGTCAAATCAAGATTCTACAAGTCAACACACAATAGTTTGAGTGAGAATCTTTCCATATGTGTAAGACATCTTACACATGATGCATGCCATGATGTAATATATATATATTTCTATTTTTAGATTAAGATATGTATGAAAGTTGGGCAAGGACAAGTGAGGTCCTTGTAGCCGAACCACGATAAACTATCGTGTTGTGGTTTGATTGTTCTTTCCTTATCCTTTGCATTTTTATTTATATTATCTTTGATACAACGACAAATCTAAATCTTGTTTACACGAAAGTTTCAATAAGATTTTAACAAGATAATTAAAAAAAAAAGAGGTAAACTATTCAACCCCCCTTCTAGTTTTCCACAAAAGTAAACTTGTAGAATGTATATATATTGCCTAAGTAATATTGTTTTAGTAAGTTAATGAGTTACTAAAAATGTTTGATTCCTAATGTCATCACATTTTTATCATTTGTAAAACTTACTAATATTACTTTAACACCTAAAGTGGCACTTATTCTATTTTGCACCTAAAATGCACTTTGACACCTAAAATACTTAAAGACTCTAAAAGTATTTTAGTCATTCTAAATGGTTAGTCAAGGGGTTTGATCATAATGCCACATAACAAACATGTACGAATCTGTGTTGTAGCATACGAGGACTCGAGATGTTGAGAGGTGTTGAATGTTTGTTGAGACAAAATAAGATTACAAGTAAATTGTACATTTTACGTTATGTATCAAGTTATATGTTTGTCATCAATCAAAACAAACGAGACTGTATAGATTAAATATCGTAATATTTGCACTAACATCAAACAACACTGATAGTGGGTCTCTTAGTTAATCCTTTATGGATTAAGCATGATGGTAACTTTGCTTCAAATGGTCTACAGTCGTAGAGTGATTCTTTATGTATACTCCAGCTTCTCACCTGGATTATTCTCAGCTTTCTTGAGGGCATCCAATTCATGGTAACGACAAGTGGGGAAATTCTTAAAAGGAATTACCTGGCACTTTGAGCTGGAAACCCTACTATGGAGATTCTTTTTATGAATCGATTCCTGATAACGTAGGTCTATACTAGAATTTATTCAAACTATTGATATCAGTCCTTAACCGGATTAGGAGGTTAATTCTACCCCTACGGTGAATGGAATCAAGACATTCATCAGAAAAACAATCATAGTAGAACAATAAGTCCACGATGATGAAATCCGCTCCTGATGCAGCACCACTATATACCTCTAAATCTTTGGCTCCACATACTCATACTTATATATGTTTTATCCTCAACAAGTACAAATTAAGAACGTTCAAGACAAAGACCAAGTGTTACCTCAAAGTTAAGAACAAATCAAGAATGTCAAGAACAAAGTTCAAGAAAGATATGAGGAAGACATAAGTATGAAAATTAAATATTTACAAAGTAATACGAGTATCTTGGAGATGACGCAAGAACAAACACTTGAAGATGTTGATTGAAGGCAAGAAAGGATAGAGATTTTATTTAAAGATTACAAAGCATGAAAGGAACAAAAGGACTAGCATGACTATTACACCACAAGGCTCAAATGCAAGACAAAAGACATGAAGTTCAAAGATCAAAGCCATGAGGAATCATCATTTATATAAAGTGAATGACCACCCCTTATGGGGAGATTGTTAAGGTCAAAATTGGCGTTCAATTTTGAGTTTATGAGCCTTGTAATAGTTGATATGTATAAGCGTTTAATAGTTAGTCCGATAAGCTAGTCCAAGATAATAGTCCATGTATAGTCCACGAGCTAAGCCCTTCTAGGCCCATGGCCGATTATGTGGATGACATATAAACCCCTCTCTACATTTGGAGAGGGTGTGTGTCTTATTCATTTTCTCTCCCATCTTGTATGTGTAAAATCACCAACATCCTTTCTAATCCCATCTTTTACTTTCTCTCTCTATTTTCTACCTCTTTCTCTCTCTAAGATTTCTTAGTTATTAGTGTGCATTAAGTTTTGAATATGAACCTACAATAACCTAGTATGAAAACTTGCAAGAAATTAAATTCTCATGACCAGTGACACAAAAGTAAGTTTATAACAAAAACACTTTGACGATAAACATCCATACACAAATAGAAACACAACAAAAACCTCTAAATAATAGCGCAATGTAAACATGTCATAAATCACAATGTTGATCTTGCATCTAATTTGGTTTTTAACAAGAACACTTTTGCTAATATAAACAAACATAAGTACATAACCATAAATGTAAATGTAAGAAAGTACGTCACTATAAACATGAATCGATAAGAGTGAGGGGTACGTTGGTGCCAAAGGGTGGCGCAATGCTACTAGTCCAATTTAATGAACGACTCACCATACCATGTTTCGTGCCATTAGTGCTCGGCTGGTAAAAACCAGCTCGCATTTTTTTTTTGTATTTAGTGGGGTATGTGTGGACCCATAACAACACTTTTAATCCAAAGACGCCACATTTACTGATGCCAAGGGTAACGGCACAAAATGTGGTGCCAAAGAATTTCTGATGTCATAGAGTGTTTTGCTGACTTGGCAGCGCTTTTTGCCAACGGCACAAGGGTACCCAGTGCTCTAACAACAAAACAAAACTTGCATAAACAAAATGAAGCAAATACGAAGACTTACCTAAACAAACGACGGAAGAAAAATTTTCAACCATAAACCTATATTACATGAAACATGAAAGTACCAAATTAGTAGGAATAAAAAGTTGCCTTAACAAAACTATCATAAACAAAAGTAACCTGAACTAAACCGAGTGCTTTATCAAATTTTGATGGTCAAGATGAAGTTCGTTGGAGTCTTGGTGTAGATGGTATGTTTTCGGTTGGGGTCACAAGGAATCATATTGACGATTATATTTTTCCGACATTTTAGGTCCCAACAAGTTAGTATAAAGTCCTTCCAAGGAAGATGAATAATTTTATATGGCGATTGAGATTGGTTAGACTCTCTCATCGGTTAAACATTTCAAGACGAGGTTTGGGTATTCCATCTATCTCATGCCCGATATGTTCTAACGATATGGAATACAACGATCATGTTTTTTATTCGTGTGATATTGCTTTAAATATTTGGCGGTTGGTTCGAATTTGGTGGTGATATGCCTATCCCTCTGCTTTGAATTCTCATTCGGACTAGACTTCATGGTTCGATAACACTCGGCTGTCATATGATCTTAAGGTTTGTTTACATGTAGTTGCTGCAACAACATGGTGGTTTCTTTGGAAGTATCGGAATACGGTCAAATTCACCTCTCAACGCATGACGAAATGTGACTTATTTGATAACATTCGTCTTTGTTCATTCTCTTGATTAAAATGTAGAGGTTCTAAATGTTTAATTTGGCCTGATTGGGTTAAAAACCGATGTAATTTTTTGCTAGATTCTTGTTAGTTTTTATTTATTCAATTGCCGTTAAAAAAATAAATAAATAAATAAATAAATAAACCTGAATTGACACAAATATTGATACGTAATCTGAAAATAAACTTGCAAACATGAGAAATGTTCTTGAAAAACACGTATAATATTTTGTTTTGAGGTTTGTCTAAAAAGTGCCATGAGAGCATCGATTTAAATGCATTAGTTAATAATTAGTGTAAAACTTTCCTTTTAAATAAAAAAAAATGCACTTAATACAAATTAAAGAATCTTATTAATTATATATGATTTTTAATATAATAATTATATTCACCTTAATCATTTTCCTAAAGGTAGTCGTTAGATAATTCATTTTTTTTTACTTGTTGACAGAAGAAAAAAGAAAAGAAAAAATACTTACATTTTAATGAATATTTGATCAACAAAAACCTAAATCTAAGAGACAATATTGTTTTCTTCCTCTTCTGCTTTATATCAAACACGACTTAAATTATTATAGATGGGCATTGGAATTTTATGTCGATCTTTATTTGTGCTAAATACAAGCTTGTCTGTTTAACATTTGTGTGTGTTCTTTCGTGAAGGTGTAATAAGATAAAAAGAAACAAGATAGCAGAAAATGACATATATATCATACACAGAAATGATAAATCACTTTAAGAAGAATATGCTAATTTGATTCATTATTTTCAAAATTGTATTGTAGCATGCACACGATCAAATTCATTGGTCATGGTTCGATGATATCTATGTTATGATCAAGTAGACTAAAAACTGTTTACTTTAACTCCAAACTACAAAAAGAATAATAAACTATGTCTTTGATATGTCTTATTTGATACTCCATATACAGTTTACTTTTATAAAAGTATTAAAGTGTATATTTTAAGTTGTGATGATGCTAAGACCATGTTAAAAAAAAAAAAAACACCTTTAATATCGTAGATATTTTCTCCCACTTAACGACAATCTACACCGTTTGATTACAGTATCACACTATCACACTGCTACAAGTTCAACGGTTTTGATTACCGTAGACACTGGAATTGATTGGCCATTCCAATTTAGTGTGCAGTTTGGTTTGTAAGTGGGATTGAAATTCGATTTAAGAAAGGTTTGAAAGGAAATGAGAGAAAAAATTAATTAATATTTAAATTATATATATGTTTAATAGGTTTTATATATTTGTTTAACTGGAAAAATTCTATCAAATAAAAAGAATATTTTCATTGGATGGATTCATAAAAACCCACCAATATAATGTGGATTGAGATCTATCAAATTTTCATTCTTTCATTGCCAAATTGTGGGCCCCCAATAACAACCAAACAAGGGATTTATTTTTTCTTTTGGTGAACCCACACCAATTCCACCAACCAAACATCACCTTAGAGTGTTTTAACATTCATACCTTTATCACGTTTACTTATTTTCACTCTGTCAAGATATAAATGTCAAAACATTTTAATTTGAATGTGATAATCAATTATTAGAGTGTTCAAATCATCTCTTTAATCGAATCCTCATTAAAAGCTTAAAAAAAATGTGAAGAGAAATTAAAATTTTACAAGGATTTTTTAACTTATGCCATAGGAGATGGGTTTACAAAATTACAAGTATTAGGGTGCGTTTGGTATGCTTAATGGAATCACTATAGGTATAGGTTTGAGAATAGAGTGAAATAGAAATGGGTATGTAGATATCACTTTTCATGGGTAACCACATACCCACAACATCATACTCTTATGAGGAAACCCACATATCATGGGTATCCTCATTCCATTGTGGTGAAGGCCATAACCAACCAAACAACATTAATGATTTTCAAAGTTATAGATTCATTCTCAATGTGGGATGCCAATATTAATTCAACATAACTATTTTTTAAACAAAACTTTACTTTCATACAAAATGATGTTAAACTTAATAATAATAATAATAATAATAATAATAATAATAATAATAATAATAATAATAATATTTTACATAATAATTTTAATTCATTAAGTATTTTGAACATGTATCATCATAACACATCGTAGAAAATCTCAATTTTAAAATGTCCGCCATGTATTATTCGTCATCACGTGGATACTTGATAGCCGACTAAAAANAATAATAATAATAATAATAATAATAATAATAATAATAATAATAATATTTTACATAATAATTTTAATTCATTAAGTATTTTGAACATGTATCATCATAACACATCGTAGAAAATCTCAATTTTAAAATGTCCGCCATGTATTATTCGTCATCACGTGGATACTTGATAGCCGACTAAAAATAAAAAGTGACATCAAATACATACTTTGTCTTTTTATTTTTGATAAAAATACATACTTTGTCTTGAAATACAAACTATGTTGTTTTACGAGATAATCGATATGCTTACTACTTATTTCGTCTTAAAATTATATCTTTAAACAAAAAAACACATTACAGAAAAGGAGTTGCTATATAATACCTATCCGGCAATGGTTAAAGCATGTTTAAAATAAATATAAAAGATACATTGAACTTTATTAAATTAAAATCATATATATTTAAGTTAGTTTGTATGTTTATTTAGTGTGCATTAAATACGTAAGTACTTTAAATATGTAAATAATATGTTATTTAATGTCTCTTAATTATTGTTCAGTTGGCATTGTATAGCAAATCACTTAATTAATATATATTTCTCGTACACATATTATCCTTAGTTCTATCAATCGAATTTATTACGACAACAAAATTCAATTAAGTTTTAAATCTTTTTTATGTATATGAAAAAAACATCTACATACTATATAAAATATATACAAGATAGTAACTAAAATTATCAAACAATAAAATATCAACAATCTTAAAATTTAATCTTCTTTCATTTGAGATTAATTTTGCTCCATATATAAATTTTTAAAATGTTTTGATTCTTAAATTTTAAGGTTTATGCAAATCAATTCATTATAAATTTCAGTTGTGATGCGTACGAAACTAAAAGCATCGAACTGTAAATTAAATGGATAGACAAAAGTGTAAGAGTTTGTAAAAGTTATGTTGTATGTGAGAAAATGATAATCTTAGAATATCAAAAATACAATAATAGTTTTAGCAATACAAAGTTGAGTTATTATTATTATTATTTTTATTTTTTTTGAATGGCGGATTTATTAAAACAAACTAGCAAGGAGCTAGAGAAAAATTATAAAATTTTCATAAGCCAGAGTTCCAACAATTTACATTACGCCATCTACTTTTAAGCCAAGAGTTCCAACAATTCGTGGATCATGTATTCTTTGGTTGTGACTTGTCTTTGGATGTTTGGAGTCTTGTTAGAAGATGGACCAATATTGATATGCCTTCTTTTTCTTCTTTATTCATTTGCCTGCAATGGTTCGAAGATTGGAGAGCTCTTAGGGGCGATAATGGTGGAAATGAGATTGGAAGAATCTTCCAAAAAATCATATGAGGGGGTGGGTTTGAAAGGATGGGATTGAAACGGAAAAACCGTTTCATCAAAGGTAACATGGCGAGGGATGATAATTTTGTTGGTGTTAAGATCAAAACAACGATAGCCAAAATGATTGGCTGCGTATCCCAGAAAGATTGCAGGTGTGGCACGAGGTCCTAATTTATGATTGGTATCGATATGTGGGTAACAAAGGCATCCAAAAACACGAAGAACACTATAATCAGGCGTAGCACCAAAAAGTCGGGTAAAGGGGATCTCATTATTAATGGCACGAGAAGGTAATATATTCAATAAATAAATAGCCATATTAAGAGCCTCGGTCCAATAGTTTGGTGGTAGGTGTGCTTGAAACAACAAAGTACGAATAAGATTATTTATGGTACGAATTATGCGTTCAGATTTTCCATTTTGTTGAGATGTGCGAGGGCAAGAAAATCTAAATTGGATGCCATTGGTGGAAAATAATTTATGAAAGACAGTACGAACATAACTACGAAACAACTGAAATTTAGACAAAACATCAGATTTATTCATTAACGAATAAACCAAAACATACTGAGAGTAATGATCCAGAAACAAAACATAATACTTGAAACCAGAAAGACTCGGAATTAGGGATGTCCACAAATCCGAGTGAACAATGTCAAAACAAGAAGTAACAGAACTAGACGAACTAACAAACGGAAGCTTCACATGTTTACCAAGATGACAAGCATGGCAAAGAACGGGAAGCTTCTCTTTATTACAAGAAATAGAATCACTAGACACAAGGCGCCGCAACACTTCACTCCCTAGATGTCCAAGTCGTTGATGCCACGTATACTGACTGGTAAGATAAGCTTGAGGAATGGGAGAAGGCTTCGTACCAGGATAGAGATCACCCGTGCTATCACAACGGAGGAGTACCCGTCGAGTTAGGAAGTCCTTCACAGAAAAACCCAAATGATCAAATTCAACAGTGCAATAATTATCACGAACAAATTGACGCACAGTTGTTAGATTTTTGACAATGTGAGGAGTGATTAAAACATTATTTAGACGAAGAGGACGAAAGGGGGTAGACAAAATACTATGACCAGAGTTAGTGACTGGAATGAAATGCCCATCACCAAACGCAACAGACGGATACATGCACTCATTAAGGATATAACTAAGACTATGTACAAAATCATTAAGATGAGAGCTCGCACCTGTATCCATATTTCAGTTGCCAGTAGCCGGTTCCTGAAGAGTGGTGGTATTAAAGGCATTTGGTAAAAGAGTATCTTGACCCAAACCCTGTAAACCTGATACTAGTAGCTGACCCGGGTGAAAACCGGCTGGTGATGGCCCTTGCTGAACCATACCTGGACCGAACGGAATCCTAGGTTGTGAACCTGCAAACTGAACCCCCTGTGATAGACCTTGAACCCCCTGCAACGGCTGAGAACCTTGGTATGTGCTTATTCATATACCTTTTTGATGCGCGTGGATTGCAACACGCACTACGTTTTACCTCTCGAGGGATCTCGAGAAGCTTGCAATCCCCACCAGGCAGTGTACCTGACCGATGTAGTATAGTGTAGTGGCAAGTACCGGGGGATTGATCGTTCTCTCACAGGGAATAGTGTTCGTTAGGCTAAAGGCTACTCTAATCTAGGTCTAAGGGTGGAGGAAGATTCTTTTTGTATTTTTATATTTTATGAAAGCAGTAAAATCTCTGGTTTTGGAGGATAGGGCGGAATTAGTTGCTAGTCAACTAACCCAAGTTATCTACTTCTAAGCTACTTATATTTTTGTATTTTTTTGTTTTAGAGAAAATCAGTGGTGGAGAATAGTGTTTACTTAGATTTCATTACTCCCTAACTATCTTTTACCATGTGACTAGTATGTTGAGTTTGCTTGGATGACGGGTGTATTCCTAACAAGTCGTAGGGAGTGCGTTCAATTCCCTAACTCTATAAGTTCCTACCTCACTCTATGACGATACGTCAAGCATCCTATCATGAGCTCACCGATAGCAACCTATGCATGAAATACTACCTTAAAACCAATAACGCACATATGATTCACGTTTCTAAAGACGTTCAAGCATGTTACCATATAGGAGATTAGCCAGTTTTCCTTAGTCTAACGTAGATGAAACATTCACCCAAATACAATCACAACATACACATCACATGATAATCAATAGTTAGGTTTCATTAGATCTAAGCAAACACAAAGTAAATTAGCCTAGCATATTAAAAGAAAGACAAGTACAAGTATAAATCACACAACACATAGACATATTGTATGAATAAAGACTTATCTTCAATTGAACATGCAAGTTGGAAGGGTTTGGATACCCTCCAAGGTCTGTAAAACTCGTACTAGGGTTTTGGTCCCAAGTTCTCCACTCTAAAATTCCTCTTAAATAAAAGAAAAACGTTCTATATATATAGATTTTGCGAGCTGACGGCGTCAACCCAATAAGGGACGTCGTCAGCTCGGCGATTAGGGTTTTCAGACGGCCTTCCTTGACGTGGTCATAATTGCTGGTTCCAGATCTGACGGCCTTGGTTGACGGCGTCACCAATTTGCACTACGAACTCTCTGGCCCGTCACGAGTCTTTTTTCCACTTCTGAACTTCACTTGTTCCTGACGGCGTCACCTTGTAGAGTGTGACGGCGTCACCTTCTGTGATCTTTAAGGTCTTTTGAGTTTTCGTTTTTTTCCGCACTTTTTCACTCCAAAAACGCCCGAAAATGCTTCTTTTGTGATTTTCCCTTCAAAAGTACCTAAAATGAGAAAAGAAACGACTTTGGGTGAAATCCAAACCAAAAACATACGAATTAGGACTCAAACCGACCCCTAAAAATGTAACATTTTTCGTCTCATCACTTTTATTCACCATTTTTAGACTATTATAGACCAAAAACTAACGTTAAAAGCCAAAGATATCGTGTTTTTGAGTTTGTGACTGTGCAGGGATGGATATTGCAAAAACGACATAAAAATCAACCTAAAAGCCCTAAACGAGCACGAGATTTGGAAAAGAGTCAAAAAGCTGAGCCAAAGATGAAATATACTCAAGGAAAGCCCGTGACGACAAAGTTATTTCTTAAAAGCTCAAGAAGATGAAAGAAACGCTTAATCGAAGATTGAAAGAGATTTATGATAAAAGCTTTCTAAATTCGAGCCAGTGATCGTTTTTACATCTTTGAAGCCTTTGGAAAGCACGTCAACACGCTACCTCAAGTTACAAGGATTACATTTAATTTTTAGAACGTTTAGTAGTGTTGTATTAAAGTTTATGTGTAGCTTTTATGGAATATCAAAGTAGAGGGGCCTAAACCGTACACGATGTAAACGAGGAAGCTTCCTAGCTCCTTTAAATACCATCCCCTTGCTTCATTTGGAAGGGAAGTAGGATCTAGGTAGGAATTAGTGTAATGTTTTTCTTATGAATGCATTTTTTTTATATCTTAATTTCTTTTGCTCTAGCCTTTTTTTTATACGCTTCACAATTTCCAATCTTTAGCTTTTTTTTTTTCGTTAAAAATCCTCCTTGTTTACATTTTCCAAACCAGTTTTAATAACAAGCTTTTATAATCTTTTTCACCACCTTTGCATGAGCTTCTTTTGAATCGAATGAGATAAAAAAAATAGGTTAGAGCTTGTGGTTGAATCGTGGGCTTATTTTCAGCTT
>LBNU01022313.1:113329-142922 GCA_014162995.1 Artemisia annua
TGTTCTTTTCAGTATTGCGAGTATGGTTTTGATAGAAAAGTTGCGAGTATGGGTTATTATCATTGCGAGTATGGTGTTCCATAATTAGCCAGTATCCTATTTGCGAGTATGAACCAGTAATAGCAAATATGAATCTTGGTCAAACATATCAAGCGAGAGTGGGGTAGCAGCAAGTATTAGTTTTATAGTTAGGCTAGTCTTATTTACTTTATAATTTACTTATATATATCATACAACTTTGTATTTTACGTTTGATTTTAGTTTCATTTCTTTTCTTACGTCTAGTGTCTTTCGTGTCGAGTTCCTTTTCTTTGTATACGCCGAGTTAGGCATTGTTTCACCTCATCGTCTCATCGAGTGAGGTTCCTTATGCTTACGCTAAGGGGAAACTCTGCCGAAATTTTCTAAAATCATTTAGTTAAGTTTTCTTAAGTGCAATGTCGTTTCATTTTTAGATCTAACTTTATTTACGTTTAAAGTCATTTAGTCTTAAACTTTTTATTTTAACTTGTGGTCAATTTTATTTTCGTTTATTAAATCTTAAAAACCAAAAACATTTTATCTTCAAAGTTAATTTTTATTTTCTTTATCGCTTTACGTTCTTTAATATGAGTCATGAGTCGTTGTAGTATAAACAAACCAAAAATCATCTTTAAAACCTATTCACTTCACATAGCTCACGGTCTTGAGTGACGAGATCAGTTCAACCCTCGTTGGGACTACGACTCGAGTTTACGAGCTTCACCACTTGAAAAACGCTCAAATCAAACCTGCAGCAAACGGAAACCCCTGCGCAACGTGAACCCCCTGTGGAAACAAACCTGTCACCCCAAACTGAACCCCTTGAGCAACATTATGACCTGCCCCTTGTGGTAAACCTTGAACCCCCTGTGGAAACATTTAGGCCGAATAGAGACGATGGGATTGGTATTGTAGTTGAGCCGGTCCATAAGGATGGTTATTCATAGTATAAGTAACAGGAGATGTATTGGTAGTATAAGCAACAAGAGGAGTAGTTTGGCTAGGCGTAGAGGTAAACCCCAACTTAGCCAACAAGTGTCGCAAGATATCCATATCCGACATAGGAGATGATGAACCAGAAGTACCAGGGAGTAAAGTAGACTTACCATGAACACCATCGTGAAGATACCGACATGCCTCACCAAAACGACAATGACCTTTAGCAAAAAGAAAACAAGGTTTTTTCACTTTTTCCAAAGGTTTAGACGAAGGCCGAGCATTATTATTTGCCAATAGGACCATAGGAGAAGCAGATGTAGCAGCCACAAGTGGGTCTTGAACCTTAGATTTCATACGCATCTCTTGCGTGGTCAATAAAGAATGAACCGTCTTGAGATCGGGAAAGGGTTCCCTACTAGTAATAACTGTAGAAATTACATCATACGTGTTTGGCAAGCCTTCAAGTGCAAACGTAACAATATCATCATTACTAAGAGGAGAACCAAGACCATTTACCACTGAAGAAATTGACTCAATTTTCTAAAAGTATGCATCAATTGTTAAGTCCCCAACCTTCAAATTCCATAGCTCCGCCTTCAAAACCATAGCTCTTGGGCGTTTATTATCTTGAAAAATCGTTGCAAGGGACACCCACGCCTCTTTGGCAGTTTGGGGATTAAGAACAACCAACCGCTTTTGAAGATTCACTGCAAGTGTGGAAAAGATCCAAGACCGAATAATGAAATCAACCTTTAGCCATTCTGGATCCCTAGTTGGTGGTGAAGAAGGTGTAGCAGAGGAGGATTCGGATGGATCAACAAGATGGTCCAAAATGCCATAGCCATGGCATAGATGAGAAAAATAATACACCTATGAGGAGTGTAATTCATCTCATCAACATCAAGTTTGATGGGAAAAAAGTGATTAGGTGATTCATAGCCATAAGCTTATCCGACAAAGTGAGGATGGGTGTAGGGGGATTAGTATCTTGAGTCATGATTGAAACAGTAGGTGATTTTAGGGTTTTACAGTAACAAGGTCGACTGGTGTTTCCATTATGAATAAATAATCAATATGTGACAAACTAAATTCTTCTAATAGATCAATACCATGAACGCAGTACGAGGTTAGCTTGAATCTTCAAATATAAACCAAATATAATACCACCGAGTCACTTTCACTAGACCTGATATTACATATGCTGTTCAGCAGGTTTGCCTTTATATGCATGATCCTCGGGAGCCTCATTTCTCTGCTCTAAACCGGATTTTACGGTATGTTCAGGGGACTATAGATTATGGTTTACAGTTATTTTGTTCTACCACTGAGTCCTTGGTTGCTTATTCGGATGCTGATTGGGCGGGTTGCCCTACTACAAGACTTTCTACATCAGGTTATTGTGTTTTTCTTGGCAACAACTTGCTCCCCTGGTCCTCTAAGCGTCAACCTATGCTTTCTCGTTCTAGTGCTGAGGCTGAGTATCGTGGTGTTGCCAATGCTGTTGCTGAGACATGTTGGCTTCGGAATTTGCTTCATGAGCTTCATACACCTTTGTCCTCTGCTACTATTGTTTATTGTGATAATGTGAATGCCATGTACTTGTCCTCTAATCCTGTTCAGCATCAGTGGATGAAGCACATTGAGATTGATATTCATTTTGTTCGTGATTTGGTTGCTACTGGTCAGGTTCGAGTTCTACATGTTCCTTCTCGGTTTCAATATGCTGATATTTTTACCAAGGGATTACCGTCTGCCTTGTTTGCTGAGTTTTGTGACAGCTTGAGTGTTCGGTCTCCTCCCGTTCAAATTGCGGGGGAGTGTTAGACGATGGGTATTAAGGGTGATTAGGCCCGTGGTATTTGGCCCATATTGTAACATTATATATTCTGTATTATGTACCGAACTATTCAGGCAATACATACGATTCTATTCACTTACAAGATCGAGTGTACGTCATTGTAGTGGTGTTGTTATGGTGTCTATGACGTTATCGCAATGGAGTTACTTATTCCTCTTACTCGTTGAGGAAAAGTGACATTTTCGATAAAGTTAAGTTAAGTAACAAGTGTCATTGAAACTTTTGCATATTTTTCTAACCTTATCCGTTATCTTCACACGAGGTGAGAGTGTTTTGAACGCTTATTATGCTTTTCACATATTCACTTGTTTATTTATGTTATGTCAGCCAAATCAAATCACGCTAGTTCATTTAGCTATTTAATCCAAGTTCGAGCTTTGATATTGTCGGGGTTTTTTTTCACTGTGTAGCTTAGCGATCCAAAGTTAATAATATATGTTCTCATACTATACTATAATTTAAAATTATTTATTGATCTAGTTTTCAGTCTCAAAACAATTTAATCACAAGGGACAAGGTTCTTGAAATTTACATGATCTGATTAGCTAACGCACTAATGCAGCAATTCTCACACGTATATAAACATATAACATCAAGCTAGCATATATGAATCGTATAAATAATCAACCTTATACAAGCCTATGAAATGAATCAAGACCCAAAAGGCCAAAATATTGACTAATAATTAAATGTGTAAATACCAAATGAAATAAGCATAGACTGGCTCCATGATATCAGCTTTCGGGTTCGTTTGATTTTAATGATCATTAGATACAAGCTACAATTTCATTAAAAAGTATATATATATATATATATATATATATATATATATATATATATATATATATATATATATATATATATATACAAGCTACAATTTTCCACGATAATTAGGGTTGAAAACTTTTCAGTCTACATGATGTAATTTCTCTCATTTAGGTCATAGATGACTAGTTATGTTGATTTAGATTCTCCTTGTCGCTGCTACAAAAAAAAGTCTATTTAGACAGGTTACCAAAAGCTTTTAACTCTCGTAACTCCAGAGGTCTAATAAAGGGAGGTCTAAAAAGGTATAAAACATATATACTGATTTAAGCACCAGTCTAAAGACACATTATTTAGACCGGTGGTAATGATTCCAACCAATCTAAGAAACACGTTCCACCCACGTCTACATGTCGAGCTTTAACACCCGAGGAATTATATATAGCGGTCTAAAACCTATTACCAGAATGTTAATACAAATAAACCGTAAAAACGTTTATTTATATTTTACGATCTTTCTATATTTTGTCGATAACAAAAGTAAAATCATTTTGAACGAAATAAATAAAATACGTAATGTTTTGAGCCAACAAGTTTTTCTAAATCATCTTGTTAAACTACTAAAATACATTTTCATATAAACAACTAAGTAAAAAATGTATTACACTTGTCTTAAACTATTCATGGCCCAAAACGAAGACCTTAACCCATAACCCATGACCCATATGCATAAATATCTTTGACATCATGCATGACATCACAATGGGTAAAACCCATGACCCAAATTCCATGACCCATGACACAAAGTCATAACCCATGACCCAAGATATCTTTGACATCATTCATGACATCATTTAATCCATGGAAATTGACCCATAACCTAAAACCCGGAATTGTAACCCATAAACCGACCTGGTACTACCAGATAGCTGGTTCCTTTGAAATACACTGGCTGGATCCCTGTGGGGAGGGAACAGCCGGAACCGGGTGAACAGTAGACAATTTTGCCTATAAATAGTGAGCCATTTCTCTCTTGTTTCTCACCCCTCTCTAATATATATTCTCTCTACATTCTTATCTCTCTTAACCTCAGATCTAAAGATCATTGTTGTAGCTCTCTCTTCTCTTGTGTTCTCTAGGTTATTATTACAAGACGAGATCGTACTTTCTTACTAACGAGCCATCTCTCTTCTCAAAGTTGCTCGAACCTTCTTATCACCTCAAGATCAAGTTGCTTCTTGTTGTTGATACATCTACTTGTAATCTATAAAGTTGTTGTGTTAAGTTGTATTGGTGGGTTTGGCCGCCGTGTTAAGGACCCGGTATTTTGCTTAGTACCGGAAAAAGTGTAAAGCTACTTGGTGTAAGGTTTCTCCGCGGTGAAGGAGCTTGTTGACATAATGTTTACGAACTCTCGAGTAGGTGACTCGGGGAGTGGAGTAGGGCAAGGGAGGTATCCTTGTAGCCGAACCACTATAAACAATCGTGTCACATGTCTTTCCCTTATCTCTTTACTTTTTACATATTTATTTCATTACTAGTATTGTGCATTATCCATATCTCAACATCCATAGGTTTCGCATACGTTCAATCTAAAGAGTAGGTTTACAATTTTTTTTTAAAATAAATTGTATTTTGAAACTTTTTCGATCAAATGGATTTTGAAAACTACAAGGAAGGGCAATCTATCCAAAGACCACCACTCTTTGAAGCTAATAGTTTCATATATTGGAAAAATAGATTTGAAACATATGTGAAGTCTAAAGATATTGATCTTTGGAATATTATTGTTGATGGGGATTATGTGCTGGTATTTTAGAGTATCTCTACCGACCAAAATGAGGTTGGGCCGTCACTTTTGAAAGATGAACAAAAGAAAATGCTTTCTAGAAATAATGAAGCAAAAATGGTTTTATACAATGCTTTACCCAAAAAGGAATATGAAAGAATGTTTATGCATAAAACCGCTAAGGATATTTGGGATTCTTTAGTAATTACTCATCAAGGAAACAAAACAATACAAAATAATAAAATTGATTTATTTGTTCAACAATATGAGCGATACTCAATATCGGATGATGAAAGTATTGATAATGCATTTAGTAGGCATAATACAATTATTACTACACTACTAGCACTTGATGAATCCTTTTCCATGCGTAATCATGTCAGGAAATTCTTAAGGGCTCTTCCGGCTAAATGGAGACCAAAGGTAACGGCAATCGAAGAATCAAAGGATTTAACAATTCTTTCTCTCGACGAGTTGATTGGGAGTCTCAAGGTGTATGAGGTTGTATTGGCCAAATACTCCGAAGTCTCAAAGGAGAAAAAGGAAAAGTATAAGTCATTAGCCTTAAAAGCTAAAAGGGAGTCTAGTGACGAAGATACTTCATCCTCGGATAGTGATGATGAAGAATACGCCATGGCTGTAAGGGACTTTAAAAAGTTCTTTAGAAGAAGAGGAAGATTTGTAAAACAACCCTATGATGACAAGAAAGGCTTCCAAAAACCTAAGGAGGAAAAGAAAGATTACCGAAAGTGCTTTGGATGTGGTGATCCAAATCATTTTATAAGTGCTTGTCCTAAACAATCAAATGGTGAACAAAAAGCGTTCATTAGAGGCTCTTGGTATCCTAGTGAAGAAGAGAAAGATGAAATTTGTCTCACGGCCAAAGAATCCAATGAGGTACATTCTGACTCTCTCTATTATAGTAGCTCATCTCTAGATGATGAATCTTTAAGCTTAGAATATAATAAACTTTGCAAAATTAGTCTTACAGTCATTAACAAAAACAAACTCCTTAAAAGTAGAATTGAAACCTTAGAAAAAGAAACCTTAGATCTTAAAGAAAAATTAATAAGGCTTGAAAAAGGAAAGGAAGCAATAATAGAATGTGAACTTTGTGTAAGTCTTCAAACGATAATTGATAAACAAGACTCTATAATTGGTAGACTTACCACACAACGCTTAGAAGACATAACATATACGTAACAAATCAAAAACAATACAAAAGGAGTATGATTTACAGACTGTATGCCTTCGACTAGTGAAGAAAAATGAACCAAATTTATTAAGTCTGCTGATCCAACTGCTTCTGAGGTGACGGATCCGGCGGATCCCTCTAAAAGGGAACCGGCTAGGCCTAAAGAAAGTATCCATGCATCTGATGCAGAAAAGTCAAAAATAGGATTGTCCAAATCAACTAGAAAAGAGTTTGTAGTTGTAACCAAAAAGAAAATGCCTAATACTCCTAAAAGAAATATTAATATACCACATCACCATAAGGGACTCTTAAGAAAACCAAACGTTCGACCAACAACAAGACCTAACGCACCTTACCCAAAAAGTAACATAAATCAAATAGGATGAAACAATGGTCCTTACAATAATTTTCAAACACCAAATTTTAGACCTTGGAATTATCTTCCTTTTGTGAACCACATGAATGGTTTGTTTAACACTAATCGACCCATGAGATATTGGGGACCAAACGCATGAGTTTCTTTGTCATTATAGGTCTGTCTAAAGGTTGATCTAGAACCAAATGAATGGATTAAAGACAGCGGGTGCACAAGGCATATGACGGGTAATAAAAGTCTATTTTCATCCTACAAAGCTTGCGATGGAGGTAACGTAGTATTTGGTAACGTGAAATGTAAGATCATTGGCAAAGGTACGATCTCACATGACTCTTTAACCATCAATAATGTTTGTCATGTAGATAACCTAGGTTTTAACTTGCTAAGTATTAGTCAAATAGTAGATAAAAAGTGCGATGTCCTATTTAGTGAGTCCGGTAGCAAAATACTAAAAGATGGAATAACTATAGGAACATGAGTTAGGAAAAACGGTCTTTTTGTAATGAAAATTGGAAACTCTAAAAATAATCTTTGTCTAACTTCAATAGATGATACTTCGACCCTTTGGCATCAAAGATTGGGCCACGCCAATATGCGAATTATTCAATCGTTATTATCTCAAGAACTTGTTAGAAACTTACCTAAACTTAAATATGAACATCATGTTTGTGATGCTTGTAATGTAGGGAAACAAGTCCATGCTAGTCATAAAGCTAAAAATATGGTTTCCACAACTAAGTGTCTAGAACTTTTACACATGGATTTATTTGGTCCATTGGCTATTCAAAGTTACGGAGGCAACTTCTATACTTTAGTAATAGTTGATGACTACTCTAGGTATACATGGACAAGGTTTTTGAAAAATAAGACCGAAGCTTTTGATCACTTTGGAATCCTAAGTAAGAAAATTCAAAAACAACTAGGATGTCCAATAATATCTATTCGTAAGGACCATGGTCGGGAGTTTGATAACGAAGTGCAATTTGGAGCTTTTTGTGATGCTAATTGATGCGTGGTTTTGCAACCTAGCAAAAGGTTTTACTTCTCAAGGGATCTTGAGAAGCTTGCAATGTCCACCAGGCAGTGTACATGACCGATGTAGTATAGTGAGTGGCAAGTACTGGGGGATTGATCGTTCTTTAGGGGAATAGTGTCGTTAGGATTGAAACTAATCTAACTAGGTATAAGGATGAAGGATGATTCTTTTTGTATTTTTATGTTTTTATGAAAGCAAGTAAAAATCTCGGGTATTGGAAGAGTGGGCGGAATTAGTTGCTAGCCAACTAACCCAAATAACTAATTAAACAATTAAAATAAAATAACAAGAAAGTAAATGGTAGGAACTTCTTATATGGAGAAAAACATGTTTACTTAGATTTCATTACTCCTTAGTTATCTTTTATTGATTAATTGGTTTGTCACAATTGCGTGGATGAAGGGTTGCCTTCCTTAATACCATTCGTGGGACCGTGTACGATCTTCCCCAACTCTATAAGCTTCTATCTCTTACTATGATGGCACGTTTAGTATCCTGTCATGGCCTCATAAATAGTTACTAATGCATTTAATACAACCAATAAAACCGTAGTACACACCCGATTACGTTTCTTAAGACGTTCAAGCAAGTTACCGTATAGGAGATCAGCCATTTTTCTTAAGCCTAACGCTAAAATCAATCACCCACAACAATGAATGACAAACCAACAATCAATAATCAATAGCTAAGTTTCATTAGATCTAAGCAAACACAATAAACCTAAGCTAACATGTTAATAGAAAGACAAGCATAAAAGATAATCAAACAACACATAGACATATTGAATGATTAAAGGATAACTTATCTTCAATTAAACATGGGCATAGAAAGGGTATGAAACCCTTGGAAAAGGTCTGAAATTTGAGCTAGGGTTTATGTGTGTGTTACACCAAAAGTTCCTCTCTTAATGAATGAAAAATCCAAAAATATATATAGAAGTTACAATCTGACGGCGTCACCTTTTGGGTCGTGACGCCGTCAAGTTGCCGCCATGCATCTCCTCGGATTGCCTAGATCTACTCTTGACACCGTCTGGTTCAAATACGCTCTGGGCCTTCTCTCTTAAGTTAACATGTGACGGCCATGATGTTTTATAACGTGACTCGCCGTCACGTGTAATCTTTCAAAATTCTTTCTGGCGCGTCAAGTGTAAAGTGATTATCCACCTCTTGATCAACATGTGACGGCGTCACCTTGTGAGCCTTGACGCCATCAGGTACTGTTTCCAGCTTGGATTCTTGACTTTGTCGTTTTCTTCACTTTTTGCTCTAAAAACGTCCAAAATGCTTCATTTTCCAGAATTCTTCTCCAAAGTACCTAAATTGACAAAAAAAAAAAAAAAACGATTTGAGGTAATAATTAATCATAATATCACGATTTAGGGTTTAAATGACCTCGTAAAAGCGTAACAAATTTCTCCTTATCAAATTCCCTTACACTTGGGATTTGATTGTCCTCAAGCAAATGAGCTTTTATTCTAATTAAGTTAGGGGTCATTCAATATTAATATAAAAGTAATACAACAAATGATCGTTCCACCTTAGTCAAAATAAGTACGGAAATTATACACTAGCACATNTTTTTTTTTTTTTTTGTGCATACACTCTTGCCCTACCATCCAAAATAATATATCATAGGGAATTTACATTCCCCTTACACTTGAACTTTTACATACTTTACATGTAACTATTCTAATGACTCGAATTAAGATAATCAAAACACTTGGAGTACTTTAAAAAACATTTATGCACATGTGGGGGTAATAATTGACGTTCTTCCCCATTACTTCACCCATGAGTCCCAATCGTCCCAAAACAATATATACAAGATATGACTCGACTTAGCAACCATGTAATCGATTAGACAATTAACAAAGGGTTTAAACATATGTTGTAACAATAATGCACTAAAGATGAGTGCATACAAGGAAGGCTAAGGCGATTTGGGTGTACATTTGGGGGTGGATTATAAACAAATTCTTCCTTTAAGTAAAATGCTTAAAGTTAGAAACGAAAAAGATAGGCTCTGAGTGGTGTACTAGGGGTATCGTGTACTAAAAATGAGTACATCGCAAAGGTGTGAGAGAATTATTTGACCAATGAAGTCAATGTAATTATATAAACAGGCTTAAAACATTTATCCTAATGCCTCTTATCATGTAGTAAATCCTAACTACACGAATGTAGTCTCACTTGTGGTCTCGGGATGAATCACTAACGCAAGTTCTAGAATCTAAGTACTACCGGTACACTCACAAGCGTTAACAATGAATGCTTTTTCCTAAAGATCTAGGGGCGAACTTCACATTTTTGGGGTGGAAATTTTAGAGTGGTACGGTTTTTTTGTGTTAGTCATATAACTCCTATCCATGAGACGCTTATTAAGACTAAAAGTTTCACTCCTATATGTTGCAAAAAATTTTAAATTTGGTGCTAAAATTTCCTTAACAAGTGTTTCTCTTAGTTTTATTACACATCTACTATTAAACAATCAAAAATCAAGTGTAATTGTAATCTCTAAGGAATCTTCATTTACCCTCCTTACACTTAAGCCGAACATTGTCCCCAATGTTCAACTAAAAGATGTAAAAGAAAAGAAAATAAAATAATGAAACAAATGCTCCCCTGATTCGTTCGGTGTGGATAATGTAGTAACATGGTTAAATCCTCCTCCAAGAAAATGTGAATTCTCCAAGATTAAAGCAGCGCCAAAAGCTTGATGTGTTGCATGTGCATATTCTTGTCAAATATAACCTGTTAAACCTGAGAAAACAATCACGAAAACCTTTGCATAAAATCGGCGGTAAATTCTACATAATAGTAAATCCTAGAAAGCAAGTAAGGATATAATGCTTGTGGAATGAATATTTGCAGATTCCTGGAGTTTAAAAGTTAAAGATTCTACGAAACTTTACAATTCTGGCAGAAAAACAAAACTTGCAAAATTTTCAGAAAATTTACACCTGATGTCGTCAGGTTGTAATGCCTGACGCTGTCAGAATCGATCTGATAGAAATTTTATATTTTGTTTCCGGAAAATTTCTAGAAAACCTATGCCTTAATTCCTAGAATTCCTGCAAAATATTCATTATGACTCGATACAAGCATTTGACTCAAACAAGTACTAATATGTATGTTTATATCTCATTGTTATCGTTCATGTTCAATTCGTTCTTTAAAAACAAATTTAGATTTCCCTTACACTTATCTTTTGTTAAATACCTTTATATGTAGTTAAGACGAAGTTAAGAACAAAATAAAGCATTTTTACAATTTAATTTGAAACATGAACCATAAACAATATAAATAAAACATACATACGTAAGCAAATAAAAGCAAATAAACACAAAAACAAATAAATAAAGCTAATGAAACTTGAAATAAACAACAATGATGACTGAAATATAGAAATCCTACATGCATGATTAAATAAAAAGTTACAAACATCCAGAGGCCGAATCCTAGATTATTACAAACCAAATTGTCTAAAAACATACAACCATAAATAAATTGTTCAAGGACCAAAACATAACATGAAAAGATCACTGGGGAGGGGGACCATAACGGTAATCATAGCCAGGGGAGGTTCCCAGAGTACCCGTAGGGTGGATAATCCTGCTCGCGGCCAGGGAATGATCTGAAGCTGTGGGTCTAAATGATCACGCGTGGATAGGTGCTGCATCTGACGCACTGTGTGATCATACATCCAATCAAACCTCTCATTAGTTCGGGTCTTCCAAGTATCCATCTGACTCATCCAGGCCCCCTGATAGGCCTGCCAATCCCCCCGACTCATATCTCTGTTGACATCACCTGAGCCACATGCACCATAGTCCCCAAACGGCTGATGCTGTGGCTGCTGATCATCGTCGTCGGCATCATTACCACCAACCCCCGCTGGTCCCCGACAGCATGCTAGTGATAAGACCCATCACCCAACTCCATGATAACATCCATCTGCTTGAGGGACCTAGCCCTAACTACCCTGCATACACTACCACCACTCAAATATCCCATGATCTCAGGCCTAAGGACTCCATAAGATCGGGCCAATCGGGTAACAAACATCCCCCCATAGATCTTATCACTCACCTTCTCTCCAACTCCACCCTTCAAATAGCTGGCCACCCAAAATGGGATGTTGCAGTAAACATCTGGTTAGTAAATGGTGTACAGAAAGAAGAGATTCGAACTAGTGACGCGGTGGTTGGAGCTATGACGCCCCGACAAGCTGTAGGTGATACACCTATGGTTCAACCTAACCCTAGGATCCCTGATGCTAAATGCTCTAGTAGTCGAAGTATACACACCATTCCCAACACTCGGCCAAAACATAGCACACCTCAGGTCATTCCTAATAGTCTCACCATCAACAACCTACCCAAAAACTCTCCCTGAGTGGTCTCATGCTGGCTGTACAGCCCCAATCTCCAACCAAACTCCATAACAGAACAAGTCCTAAGTTCACCCCCAGCCTAAAGTATATTGTGGTAGCACCAATATTACTTCTCGCTTCCCCTATCTCAAAATGAAAAGTAGCAAAAAGCTCACATACCAACTCCTCATAGACGGGCTCTTGAATCCTAAAAAATCTTGCCCATTGGGGACCTGTGAAGTCATCAGTTTGGAAGCTTTCAAAAAAGGCTTGTTCGAGGCCCTGGTTCCTCAAGAAATTCCAATCAACCACGGCCCCATCGTCAATTTGGTGATGGAGCAATTGGTTGCACTTGGAAGTGGAGGCGCCGTCCTCAAAGACACCCCAACTTAGGACCGTGTCCCCATAGTTTTCATGTTGGGATCTTGAAGAGCTTCCTCGGCTAGGTCGGTGACGCTTGCTCATTTCCTGAAACAAAATAGAAAGGAACGGGAATGGTTAGATTAAGGATGTGAAGGGTGGCTGAGCCATCAGACATACCTGAACCCGTCAGGCTTCACGAGCTGACGTCGTCAGGTTAAGCAGATTCGAATCCTTGATTACGAGGGAAAAATCAATTTTCAAACTTAAATTCCATAAAACAAACACCCCTTTTTACAACAAAATGGGTAAGGGGTTAGGAACTTGTGGCTCAAACCGCATTTTCTTCCTTAAGTAATAAACCCTATTGATCATAAACTACCCAATGCTTTTATCATAGCCACACAACACTAATTAAAGGGCATTAGTAGTTCTAGGCACGAATCAATTCTAGGGTTTCGGATATTGGGGTTTTACAAAATTGATGGGTCCTATGGACAATTGAATGAGAAAGGATGAATAAAAATTACTTACCACATGGAGATTGGCAACAAGAAATGATGAATTGGACCTTGAAGATTCGGTGGTTGAGTGTTGGATGGATATGGTTTGTGGGGTTTATAATGAAAGTGATAGATATGTGGTTAATAAAGCTGTGCAGACAAGGTGACGGCGTCACGTACAATTTCTGACGCCATCAGATATCCGTATCCTTGACATTTTGTGCAAATTTTCATATGAGCCCTTGTATTTTCCTGAATAGCTCGTCAGGGTCATTAACCATGATAGCCATTCTGGTTAATAAATTCCCGGGTCAAATGTTTTGTTGCTGTCACTGGGTGTGCTCAAAGTTTTAAAAGGGTCGGTTATTGTCCCGTTCGGGTTCCAATCTCCATCTTGGTGAGTAATTAATGAGCAGAGGAATCTTTCCAACGAAGTTTTTGAAACGAGAGTGTGCTTGTGTTGAGTCTCTCGCACACCAGGTTTAAAGCCAAAGGACCATTTTCTAACTTCATGAAAGTTAGGGGGCGTGACTTGCAAGCTTCCGACGAAGATGCTATGGATTTGAGAACTCTTTTTCTCGAGAGTAGGCCCATGGGAATAGGAGTCGTTTAGAGATGAATTTTCGGGGAGAGGCATTTCATTACCCCCTTCGTTATTCGTTATATTAGGGATTGGGAATTCAAAGATCTTTTCGATCTTCTTGGGTACAGCTTCTTCCCTAATTTTCTCCTTAATCCTTGATATAAATTTATTAGCCAAGTCCATGAAAACAGTTGGGGTGTTTTCCATGTTGACTTCTAATTGTTGGATTTGCCTCTCTTGGTTGTTTACGAAAGTCAGCATTATCCCTTCGAATTCCTCTTGTCGTGAATATTCAGGAAACATATGTTTACTGACTGCATTCACGTATCCACTGGGATTTATTTCAGCATTAGCCATAGGCACCTCGGCCTTCATCAATTTCTCAACTTGCCTTTCGATGTACTCAAATAGCTGCTCTTGGGTTCCATTCATGCAATCTAAACTCCCCTCCTCCAGGAACATTGGGTCCTCCCATTCTTCTTCTTCGTATTGTGCCAAGTACTCAATGACTTTCAAGCACTTATCAACACTGAGCTTGCCCAGTCTACCATTGGCGGCGTAATATATGGCCCTTCTAGTTTGATGATTGGCACCATCATAAAAGATTTGGATTTGGAGCCAAAGGTCTATGCCATGATGAGGGACTTTTTGAAGTAAGTCCTTGAAATGAGTCCTTGCTTCGTAAAGGGTTTCGCTTGACATTGTTGGAACATCAAGATGTCATTCCTTAACTTGGTGGTTCTTCCCGGTGGTAAAAATTGAGCAAGGAAACGAGAGGTGAGATCATCCCAAGAGGTGATGGATCCCACTGGTAAACGCTCAAGCCATTGACTAGCTTGGTCACATAGAGAGAGAGTTAGAAGAGACGCAATTGGGTCGTCTCTCGAGTTTCAACATCAAGGTCTATGGAATCTACGATTTTGAGGAAATCCTTGAGGGAGCTCAATGGTGTTTCGATATCCTTGGTGGCTAGGACGGGAGTATTCTCCTAAAGTTCGTGCTCGAGGAGGTTGGTTTGGTTGTGGTGGGTTTTGTTGAGGTGGGTTGGCAGGATCAAAGATATTACCACCTTCCATGATGGCAGATGGTAATGGTTACGAACAAAGAAACGAAGAAAAAGATAGACTAAAGAAATCCTATAAAAATAAAATAAAAATCTCGCTAGAAAGGAATCTAATGAGTAGACCTAATAAAAATAAATTTCAACCTAAACAATAACTATTCCCCGGCAGCGGCGCCAAAAACTTGATGCGCGGTTTTGCAACCTTGCAAAAGGTTTTACTTCTCAAGGGATCTTGAGAAGCTTGCAATCCCCACCAGGCAGTGTACCTGACCGATATAGTATAGTGAGTGGCAAGTACCGGGGGATTGATCGTTCTCTAGGGGAATAGTGTCGTTAGGATTAAAACTAATCTAACTAGGTCTAAGGATGAAGGATGATTCTTTTTGTATTTTTATGTTTTTATGAAAGCAAGTAAAAATCTCGGGTATTGGAAGAGTGGGCAGAATTAGTTGCTAGCCAACTTACCCAAATAACTACTTAAACAATTAAAATAAAATAACAAGAAAGTAAATGGTAGGAACTTTTTATATGGAGAAAAACGTGTTTACTAAGATTTCATTATTCCTTAGTTATCNAACTAGGTCTAAGGATGAAGGATGATTCTTTTTGTATTTTTATGTTTTTATGAAAGCAAGTAAAAATCTCGGGTATTGGAAGAGTGGGCAGAATTAGTTGCTAGCCAACTTACCCAAATAACTACTTAAACAATTAAAATAAAATAACAAGAAAGTAAATGGTAGGAACTTTTTATATGGAGAAAAACATGTTTACTAAGATTTCATTATTCCTTAGTTATCTTTTATTGATTAATTGGTTTGTCACAGTCCTTAATACCATTCGTGGGGCCGTGTACGATCTTCCCCAACTCTATAAGCTTCTATCTCTTACTATGATGGCACGTTTAGTATCCTGTCATGGCCTCATAAATAGTTACTAATGCATTTAATACAACCAATAAAACCGTAGTACACACCCGATTACGTTTCTTAAGACGTTCAAGCAAGTTACCGTATAGGAGATCAGCCAGTTTTCTTAAGCCTAACGCTAAAATCAATCACCCACAACAATCAATGACAAACCAACAATCAATAATCAATAACTAAGTTTCATTAAATCTAAGCAAACAGAAATAAACCTAAGCTAACATGTTAATAGAAAGACAAGCATAAAAGACAATGAAACAACACATAGACATATTGAATGATTAAAGGTTAACTTATCTTCAATTAAACATGGGAATAGAAATTGTATGAAACCCTTGGAAAAGGTCTGAAATTCGAGCTAGGGTTTATATGTGTGTTACACCAAAAGTTCCTCTCTCAATGAATGAAAAATCCAAAAATATATATAGAAGTTACAATCTGACGGCGTCACCTTTTGGGTCGTGACGCCGTCAAGTTGCCGGCATGCATCTCCTCGGATTGCCTAGATCTACTCTTGACGCCGTCTGGTTCAAATACGCTCTAGGCCGTCTCTCTTTAAGTTAACACGTGATGGCCTTGACGTTTTATAACGTGACGCCGTCACATCTTCCAAAATTCTTTCTGGCGCGTCAAGTGTAAAGTGATTATCCAGCTCTTGATCAACATGTGACGGCGTCACCTTGTGAGCCTTGACGCCGTCAGGTACTGTTTCCAGCTTGGATTCTTGACTTTGTCGTTTTCTTCCGTTTTTGCTCCAAAAACGTCCAAAATGCTTCATGTTCCAGAATTCTTCTCCAAAGTACCAAAATTGACAAAAGAAACGATTTGAGGTAATAATCAATCATAATATCACGATTTAGGGCTTAAATGACCCCCTAAAAGCGTAACAAATTTCTCCTTATCACTAATGGTATTACTCACATTTTCTCGGCTCCACGTAATCCACAATCAAATGGGGTAGTCGAACGTAAAAATAGAACCCTACAAGAAATGAGTCAAACCATGCTTAATGAACAATCAATACCTCAAAAATTTTGGTGCAACGCCGTTGACACATCTACATATATTTTAAATAGAATTTTAATTAGACCATTTTTAGGATTAACTCCGTATGAGTTATTAAGAGGTAAGATTATTTAAAGTATTTGGAAGCAAATGCTTCATTTTAAATACAAAAGATTATCTAGCAAAATTTGATCCTTAATCCACCGAAGGTATTTTCTTAGGATACTCACCTAATAGTGAAGCATATGTCGTTTTAAATAAAGAAACTATAAAAGTAGAAGAATCTTTAAATGTTAAGTTTGATGAAAGCCCTCCTCCTAAATCTCAACCTCTCGTAGATGATGACATATTAGAAAGTCAAATTCATGAAAAACTGATAACGTCAAATTTACCCATGATTTAAGTGTTAATTTCCCCCTTAATTGCTCATCTTTCTATTCATATGTAGGATATATACTCTTATTTGTTTATATTATGGTTTCAGGGCAAAGATGAGTAAAAGAACGAAGAAACGCGGAAATGGAAGGAATTAAGAGTAAATACATGAAAAATGTGGATTCTGCACTAACTAGCATAGAGGTTCATCCACCTACGCCGTAGCAAAGATTTATGAAGACTACGGCGTAGCTCACTCCATGACTACGGCGTAGAGATTTACAAAAGGGCACTACGGTAGCAAATCTCCACCTACGGCATAGACCCTAATTTGAGGCAGTAAAGAACTCACGAGGCCAAAGAAGAAGTTACAGCGTAGTTACCTTAGCAACTACGCCGTAGAAGCATCCAATGAAGAAACTACGCCCATAGCACTTGATCAAGCTACGACGTAGTCCAGATTTACAAAGGCTACGGCGTAGCAACTCAATCAGCTACGCCGCAGCAAAGTCGGGCCTATAAATACCAGCCCTAATTCCGAGTTTATTCATTCACTTTTCACCACACAGAAGTTGGGAGAAACTCACGGAGCAGGAGGAACGAAGTTCTAGCCACATAGAAGTCATTTCCAAGGGAGGATTCACACACCAATCATAAGTTTATCAATTCCTTTATCTTTTATTCGATTCATGTTTACATTTGTACTAATCCAACATTGTTTTACTGCAATTATGAATATGAGTGGCTAAACACCTCTTGGTGCTAGCCTAGTTATGAAATTGTTATTGTTATGATTTAGTTTTCTATGCATCTATTGTCTATTGTTTGTATACTTTCATGGCGAGTCTTGGGACACTCTAGTTCCGGTAGTGTTGAGCGTTGGTAGTTCCTTGGAGGCTTGGGGAATTAACTGTTAGGAATTATTGAATTCTGCTGAATAATAGTGCTGACAGGATCCTGCTGACGCCTAAGTGGTTTCTGCTGATAGTGTGATCCTGCTGACATCTAGTTCCTGCTGAGTTAGTGCATCCGTAGGAATACTATAGAATGGATAGACTTTGTTTATTTTAGGACAAGATATTGTGCCCATCTTTTGTAGCTCTTAGATGATGTCTAATTATTAAATATATCTAGGAACACATACTAATGAAGGCGGAATATTCAAACATAGAATCAATCATTATTATGAACAAGGTTTTTCATTGATAATCATACTCTCTAACGATTACAAACTAATTAACATGTTCTACCTTGATCAAGTAGAACACGTTATCTAAACTAAAACACTAATAAACCCTAGGCGTTTATCTCCTACGCCTAGGTTACACACACACACCTTTAGTAGACGTCTACATTGTGGAAGACTTGAATTAATTATTCTAATGACCCATGTCCTCTTTATATACTAGAGGATTAGGGTTTACAAGATACTACGAAGGACTAAAACATAAATCTTCTTTTGCAAGCAAGTCCTTCCCCATCTTTTGTAGAATTCCTTCTTGTCATATTAAGTCCCTATTGTTTCATTCTTTCTTGTTTTGTATCATCAAATCTAATAGACCCAACAATCTTCCCCTATTTGATGATGACAAAACAAACACCTTCTTGTACGAACTTCCCTAGACGAAGTAGAGAAATTGAGATAATTAAATCTCGCCATGAATGAAACAATCTTGTCTTCCTTTGAATTTATGCTATGCCACTCCAAGATTTCTTCCCCTTTTTGTTATCAACAAATAGAGAACAAATGTAAACAGTAAAAACTTCCCCTTGAGTGGTGCATGTACATCAAATGATTAAAACACATGATAAGATACTTCCCCTGAAACCAATGTGTTTACCATCTCTTGAATCTTCAATTCTGTAGACTCCTTGTAATGATTACTTGTGAAGAAAACCAAATATAACGAATTTGATGAAGAAGTAGAACAACCCAAAATTGTGTCTTATATCTTGTACTAACCACGTGACTCCAAACTTATATGAAACACCAAATATAAGTAGACCGCAACCTCTTGACAAAATCCTCAACTAATATGAGACACTGAGCACTACAATGTAACTCCTTTAAGTGATAGCCAATGTGTGCATAGAGCATCATAAGAAAACTCACACTCTTTGGCTAGATTTATCAAATCTTTGTCACATCTTTAACGCACAAACAAGTTATCTCCAAAGTGTCTCAAACTTTGAGATATGATAAGAACACAAACCTGTGAAACTCAGCTACAACATCAAATAGATGATATTCAACCTTCTTCGTAATCAATTAATCCAATAAGAACCAAATACGAGCCTTTTAGAAACCTTTAAGAACAAAAACTTCTTCCTGTGTGTGTGAACCAAATATTCCATTAATCTAAAACCATTCAAACTCATCTCGACTTCCCCTTACTGCTCGTAAACCATGCATAGATAATGAACCATAAAACTCTTACATATCTCCATAAATCATCTAAACGCAGCAGTACTTTAAAAGAACAATACTTTGGAGATATCAGTACTTTGTATACACATAGCAGCAGTGCCTTGAGAAGTAGCAGTACTTTGAAAACGAGATCAGTACTTTCAATGAGAGAGCAGTACTTTCATAAACATGGAGCAGTACCTTGAAAAATACAAGCAGTATGTTGCACAACAGTACTTTCAACGAACGAGCAGTACTTTGATGTCAGTACTTTGTAAAATACTCGAGCAGCACTTTAAAATCATGGAGCAGTACTTTGAATATAGCATGCAGCAGAGTCAAAATAATAAGCGTAGCAGCAGTGTAATCCAAGTAGCAGCAGCAAAAATTGAAAATCAATAACATTAAAACACATGCTTGCTTCAGTACTGATCTAAGGCAAACTAGCTAGTGAAAGCAAGAACCTCGGGTCGTAGTCCCAACGAGGGTTGAAATTGATCTTGTCACTCGAGTCGTGAGTTATGTGAAGTGAATTGGTTTAAAAGATGTGATTTAGTTTTTGTTATACTACTAAAGGTTGTTTAAAACTTAAATGAAATAAAAACGAGATAATGAGAAATAAGTTGAACAATAAAAGAAAACATAAGTTGAATAAAACGTAAAGAAAATGAAATAAGAAAGAAAGAAAGGAAATGTTTTTGGGTTTTGATTTAATTAATAAAAGAAAAGTAAAGTAAACGTTTAAATGAAAATAAAACTAGTGAAAAGAAAAATAAGCTAAGTTAAAAAGATTTAAGGAAAATTCGGCAGAGTAACGGCAGGAAATGAAATAAAGAAAACTCCACTCGATAAACGATGGAGTGTTATTAAGCCTAGCTCGGCTTTAGAAATAAACAAGACACGACACTAAAAAGACTAAGACTCGAAAACTAAAGTGAACAAAAACTCAAACTCGCTAAAATTATAAAACCAAACTCGCTACTAAAAATTAATACTCGCTAGGATTTTAAAATGATACTCGCTAACCAGCCAAGTACATACTTGCTGAATTACAAAAGCTTACTCGCTAGGACAAGAAAAAACACCAAACTCGCTAGGAAATAACAAATCAAACTCGCTAAGACTCACAAACTAAACTCGCTGAGGTAAATAAAAGAACAAAACTCGCTAACAATTAACAAAACAAACTCGCTAAGTGGTCTTTTAAACCATACTCACTAGAACATTAGAAACCAAACTCGCTAACACATGATAAAGCACCATACTCGCTAGCCAAGACATGAAACTCGCTAGCACAGAAAAAATGATACTCGCTAGATTCGAAAAATGATACTCGCTAGAATCCAAGGTACATACTCGCTGGAACTTAAAATTCGAACCATACTCGCTAAAAGACAACACATACTCGCTAGGTACCACTTCCATACTCACTATCTTTTATAAAAATGCCCATACTCTCTAAACCCTAAGTTTCCTATTCGCTATTATGGGGTTTTATGAAACTGAGATCTTTTTAACGTGAAAACTCTTACAAAAGTTAACTAAAACTTATTTAGACACAATAAGAAGCAAAGTAAACATTCAAAATAAGCTATAACAAGCTCAACGAGCCAAAATAAGCTAAAAATATTTCTAGGGCTTGTAACTAAAAAGCTAGTTTTGACGCAAAAGAAAGATTGAAAAAGCTAAGAAAACGATTTGGAAACTCTTTTACAAGCTAAATGAAAACGTTAAATAAGCTTTTACAAGCTAACAAAACCCAAATAAGCTCAAGTCATTATAAAGAGGCACGAAAATTTTTTTTCATGCAAAGGTGGTGCAAGACTTATGTAAGCTTATTGTGGATCAAGATAGAAGTAAAGAAGCTTGAATAAGATGTAGAAATGTAAAAGAAAGATTGAAATAAGCTAGGAAATAAGCAAAGTAAGAGGAAATAAAAGCTTGCATTAAGTAAACATTACACTAAAACATTGAAATAAGCTAAGACTACTAAAAACTAACTAAAACTAACCAAGACTAAATGAGGGCTATGGAAGGGATTTAAGGAAGCCATGGAGGCTTGCCTTGTTTACAATTTGCACTTAGCCCCTTAGTCTTCCAAATTATGTGAATACTAAGCATAAACTAGAGATACAACGCTTTTAAACTATCTAAAATAGCAACTTAAGTCCTTGTAACTTTGAGGTGATGTGTAGACGAGCTTTCCAAAGATCTTCAAAAGCATAAAAGTGATCACTAGCTCGGATTTAGAAAGTTTAACTTCATAATCATCTTGGAGCTTTGATTAAGCGTCTCTTGTACTTTCTTGAGCCTTTGAGAAATAATTCGTCTTCACGGGCTTTTCACAAGTAAATTTCATCTTTAACTTCACTTTCAAACTCTTTTCCACATCTCGTGCTCGTTTTGGGCTTTTAGGTTGCTTTTCATGATGTTTTTGCAATATCCTTACCTGCACAGTCATAAACACAAAAACACGATATCTTTGGCTTTGAACGTTAGTTTTTGGTCTATAATAGTCTAATAATGGTGAATAAAAGGTATGTGAATAAGCACATATCAAAATCCCCCAGACTAAGGTATTGCGTGTCCTCACGCAATGTAATCACATCACGCCTTAAGGATAAATAATTTCAAAACCTCTCCTTACTAACTTTGAAAAGTAGCAAAACGTTCAAGAGAAATTCGAAATCATTTATTCCCTAAAACGCCCCGGCTTTCCATTTTTGACTATGTACATCACATATAACACTATTTTAGCATATGACGGTGTGAATGACTTTCATTATCTTTTGATAACGATTAAGGGTCATAGAGCAAGAACACGATTCATAGAAAAGTGACCGATTGGATAAAATTCATCGTCCCTGATTTTTCACAAGTCCCAAACTAAGTGCAAAAACGAGATCACCGCTTACTTAGACGTTAGATACCAATACCACTCATGGAAGTTACTTGTGTGTGGTCACCTCCCGCTCCCAAATCTTAGTGCATCTAGAATTTTTTAATTGATTTGAGAAATGAATTGCTTCATATTTTCTCGTTTCAATATGATTTAGTCCGATAAAGATACCAAATTCAAACGCTAAGTAGTTATCGATCTTCCCTTAAGAAGGTTTGCAAGAGAAATGTGGTCCACATCAAGGATATTGGATACATACAAAGACTCTGGAATACATCGAAAATAGACATAAGTTGGCGAGTACATTTCACGTGCACCTCATGCGTCCGATCTAGGATCGTAACATGCACCTCACACGCGACCAACTTTAGTTTTAACACTAGAACTCATAATCCATAAATCTTCAACATACATCCTTATTATTTCTTTTCTTTTTTCTTTTTCTTTTCTTGATACTTTTTTTTTTCTTTCACTTTTTGTTTTTCTTTCTTTTTCTTGCCTTAGTAACTTCTCAACTCCGAACCTTCACGGTTTCAATCCAAGACCTACCGCCAACTGCTAGGGTTGGAATCTAGGATCCAAGGCCCGATCTCAATCCAAAGTCTTAAAGCACCTTAGCTCATACATAACAACGGGCTTTTGGGTAGCTCCGAAACCGCATGCGTACTGCGCTTATTCAACGATATACAATACAACTCGAGATAATGCCGTGTATCCATGATGTGTACCCAATTTCCCAAGCAAAGATTCTCTTAAGAAGATAAAGAACTACTCATCGGCTAAACCTAACATCTTTAATTATCACACAAGATATGGGGTGAAACAAGCTGATGGGAACGAAAGGCCACAAGTACCTTCGATGAGCTTTAAAGAGAACCACTACTCCACGTATGGTAACTAACTTCTAAATAAACACTATCATATCTCATTCTCCGCATTTTGAAAACGTCAAATAATGAGATCCGCGGATACTTAGCCGATAACTTTTAGCCATGCATATATAAAGTAAGGTACGGGAGCCGACAAAAGAGTAGCTCCTTGTGTACAAAACTAGCAAAAGCTTTTATGATCATCTTTGGTTAAGGGAACATGCTAGGGCTCAACACGCCCGGATCAAGTCAAAATTTTTATTCCTACTCTTACCTAGTAGGAAAGTCAAACGCGGTGTCAAAACTTATATTCTATTTTTGCATAATTTTATTTTTCTCATTTTTTTGTGCTTTTTGCTTTGAAAATTTTCAAAATTTTTTAATTTTTTTGGATTTTTGAGGAAAACGGGGTTGCGTAAGTAAACGAAAAAGATGAAAGTGNACAAAAGAGTAGCTCCTTGTGTACAAAACTAGCAAAAGCTTTTATGATCATCTTTGGTTAAGGGAACATGCTAGGGCTCAACACGCCCGGATCAAGTCAAAATTTTTATTCCTACTCTTACCTAGTAGGAAAGTCAAACGCGGTGTCAAAACTTTTATTCTATTTTTGCATAATTTTATTTTTCTCATTTTTTTTGTGCTTTTTGCTTTGAAAATTTTCAAAATTTTTTAATTTTTTTGGATTTTTGAGGAAAACGGGGTTGCGTAAGTAAACGAAAAAGATGAAAGTGCTAGGTCAATCAAATCGAAGATTCACCCCCCCAGACTAAAGATAAACATTGTCCTCAATGTTTAAAAAGGTAAGGGTAATCCTAACAATAATTCTAAGGCCGTTTATTAAGTATGCCAAAGATACCATTAGTCGATAAGATTTGGATATAGGATTTCCAAGATAGAAGCAAGACATGGGACTCGAGTGGAGATGAGACGATCCACGAGCACGAGAGTCATCATGAATTGGAGAAATCCTGCACAAACACAAACAACCAAGCAAACACAAGATTGGAAGAGGTCGCCCTCCTCGCGTTACTTATTAGAAACTAGAAAACATAGATGGATAAGCATGGGGTGCCTCCCACGAAGCGCTTTGTTTTTGATCATCGAGTCACTTAGCTTGACTCTATCCCCGAATTTAGTTGTCCTTGGGGAAAGTTTGGAGATCCGGGATCACCAAAGGTAGATCCCCTCCAAAGTAGTGTTTCAAACGATGACCGTTTACCTTAAAATGTTCCCCATTTTGGTTAAAAAGTTCAACAGTACCATAAGGAAAAACTTGGGCAACGGTAAACGGTCCAGACCAACGGGACTTTAGCTTTCCAGAAAATATTTTTAACCTTGAGTTAAAAAGCAAAACTTGATCACCGACATTAAAAACACGATTTTTGATTTTTGAATCATGAATCCGTTTTGTTTTCTCCTTATAAATCAAAGAATTTTCATAAGCTTGATCTCGGAGTTCATTCAACTCATTCAACTGGATTTTTCGGTGATCACCCGCGGTTTTTAAATCATAATTCACATGTTTTAAAGCCCAGTAGGCGCGATGCTCTAGCTCAATCGGAAGATGACATGCCTTTCCGTACACGAGCTTGTAAGGGGTACAACCAATTGGTGTTTTATAAGCTGTGCGGAAGGCCCAGAGTGCATCATCTAACTTGTCCGACCAAGAAGAACGATTCTCACCCACGGTTCTTTCCAAAATTCTTTTTAGACCACGATTCGACACCTCGACTTGACCACTAGTTTGAGGATGATAAGCGGTACTAAGTCGATGGGTAACACCATATTTTGACATAACTTTTGAAAATCGGTCATTACAAAAATGAGTTCCACGGTCACTGATAATAGCTCGAGGTGTACCGAATCTGGCAAACAAACTTTTCAAAAATTTTACAACCACTCGGGCGTCGTTAGTTGGAAAAGCTTTTGCTTCAACCCATTTAGAAAGATAATCGACTGCCACGAGGATGTATTTGTTTTTGTTTGAAGATGGAAATGGTCCCATGAAATCGATTCCCCAAACGTCAAAGATTTCACAAACTTGGATGGAGTTTTGAGGCATCTCATCCCGCTGTGAAATTTTTCCTTGTCGTTGGCACGCGTCACAAGACTTCACCAGGTCCTGTGCATCGCGGTAGATCGAAGGCCAGAAGAAACCGGAGTCAAAAACTTTTTTAGCAGTAAAATTGGCACCATGATGTCCCCCTGTGGGTCCATTGTGGCATGCCATCAAAATAGCTTCGGCCTCTTTACCATGGACACATCTCCGAATGATTTGGTCCGCACAAATTTTGAACAAATAAGGGTCTTCCCAAAAATAATGTTTCACATCTTTGAAAAATTTCTTTTTGGCCTGGGTCGACATTCCTTTTCTTATAAAATTCCCCGCATGGTAGTTTGCAAAATCGGCAAACCATGGGGTACTAGAATCACCAAGTGACACGCTCCCAAGGGCTTCGAGAGGAAATGAGTCATCAATATCCTTTTTCTCGAGCTCGCCTTGGTGAGGATTTTCAAGACGGGACAAATGGTCAGCAGCTAGGTTCTCCGAGCCTTTTTTATCTCTAATTTCAACTTTAAACTCTTGTAAAAGGAGAACCCAGCGCATAAGTCTTGGTTTGGCATCAGGCTTGGTCATTAAGTATTTTAAGGCTGAATGGTCCGTATACACTATGCATTTCTTTAAAAGAAGATATGGTCGAAATTTTTCAAAAGCATAAATGACTGCCAACATCTCTTTTTCAGTTGTGGTGTAATGAAACTGAGCACTATTCATGGTTTTGCTTGCATAGTGTATAGGCCGAAAATATTTGTCCTTTCGTTGCCCCAGGACTGCCCCAATTGCATAATCACTAGCATCACACATTAATTCAAAGGGCAAATCCCAATCGGGGGCAACTAAAATAGGAGCCTCCGTCAACTTCTTCTTAAGGGTATTAAATGCTTCAATGCACTCATTGGTGAAGATGAACGGGGCTTCCTTCTCTAAAAGGTGAGTCAATGGTCGGGCTATTTTGGAAAAGTCTTGTATGAAACGTCTATAAAAGCCAGCATGACCGAGGAAACTTCGAATTCCCTTGACGGTCGTGGGATGAGGTAATTTTGCGATAACATCGACTTTGGCACGGTCCACCTCAATCCCGGCTTTTGAGATTTTATGGCCGAGGACTATACCCTCTTTAACCATAAAGTGACACTTCTCCCAATTCAGAACTAGGTTAGTGTCTTCACACCTTTGGAGCATTTGTTCTAAATGGGAGAGACAAGACGAAAATGAATTACCATACACAGAAAAATCATCCATAAAAACTTCCATTGTCTTCCCGATCATATTTTGAAAAATGGCGGTCATACATCTCTGGAACGTGCCTGGGGCATTGCATAAGCCAAAGGGCATACGTCTATAGGCAAAAGTTCCGTAGGGACAAGTAAAAGTGGTTTTCTCTTGATCGGGAGGATCGATGGGAATTTGAAAATAGCCAGAAAAACCATCAAGAAAACAATAAAATTCATTTCCTGCAAGTCGTTCAATCATCTGATCCATGAAAGGAAGAGGAAAATGGTCTTTTCGAGTTGCTTCATTGAGCTTTCGATAGTCGATGCACACTCTCCAACCGGTTACGAGACGCGTTGGAATAAGCTCATCATCATCATTCGTAACGACTGTCATACCACCCTTCTTTGGCACACAATGGACCGGGCTAACCCATGAGCTATCAGAAATTGGGTAAATCATCCCAGCGTCGAGTAATTTGATTACTTCATTCTTGATCACATCATGAATTTTTGGGTTAACTCGCCTTTGTTGTTGGATGGACGGCTTAGCATCGTTTTCAAGTAAAATCTTGTGGGTGCAAAAACGAGGATCTATGCCTTTGATGTCGGAAATACGCCATGCGATGGCATCTTTGTGCTTTTTGAGCATGTCAACGAGACGTTTCTTCTCCTCATCTTTTAGGTGTTTGGAAATAATGACGGGAAGTTTGTCGGTTCCTTCTAAAAAAGCGTATTCAAGATGAGGAGGCAATTCTTTAAGCTCAAGTTTTGGAAGTTTTTCTTCAGATGGCTCGACTTGTTTGACTTCTTCAACGATAAGTTCCTTTGGAGGGAGAGGTGAAAATGGATCTTCATTCAAAAGTTGTTCAAGCAAAAGAATGTCTCCCTCCGGATCATAATAAGAATCATCATCATCGCCAACGAATGAAGATGTATCAACGGATAAAAATTCATCGACTTCTTCCAAGAGGAGGAAATCACCTCCTTCGAATGGAGTGAAGGAAGGGGAAGAGTCGGCAATTATGGGTTGAGAGATAGGTGGAGAATCATCAATAGAGGGTAGATAAGTAGAATTATTTGAAGGGGTGGAAGAAGAAGAAGTGGGATTGCCACTTGAAAATCCGAGTATCTCTTGGGAATACTCTTCAGAAAGTTCATCAACTTCATCAAGGATATCGATTTTGCTTATGGTCATGGGCTCATCGGTGGAAGAATATCTTGCTGTTTGATCCAAATTAAACGTAACGGCTTCGTGACCATCTCGCAAGGTAATTTCTTCATCGTACACATCAATCAAAGCACGGCCCGTCTTTAGGAAACCTCGTCCTAGAATGAGAGGAACCCTTGGATCGGGATCAAAATCGACGACAACAAAATCAGCCGGAAAGTGAAATTTTCCCACATTGACGATGACATCTTCGGCTATGCCTTTAGGACGAGAGGTAGAACGGTCGGCAAGCTCGAGTGTCATGCGTGTCGGAGTCAAAGGGGGTAACGACAACTTCTGCCAGACGGAAAACGGCATAAGGCTAATGCTAGCACCTAAATCGGCTAAGGCGAAACATTGAACCATTCCGGGAAAATTGCATGGAATTAAGAACTTGCCGGGGTCTTCAAGCTTTTCGGGAAGCTTTTTAAGGAGCACTGCCGAGCAATTCGCATTCAAAGGTGTAGTCGACATTTCATACAATTTATCCTTATTATTCAACAAGTTTTTAAGCATTGATGAAAACTTTGGCATTAACACAACAGCATCAGCAAGACTCAAATCAAAGCGAATGTCTTGAAACATCTTAAAGAACTTTTCCTTCATTATGTCATTTTTATCTTGACGTTTTTGCTCATTAAGACGAAAAGGATATGGAAGACTTGTTTTAACTGGTTCATCTTGTTCAAAAACAATTTTCTCTTTTCCTTTTGAAACATTTGCATTTTCATTTGACGGTTGAACCACCGGAGGTTGGATATTTTCGGTCCTTCCTTGGTGAATAGGAATTCTCGTATCCGTTGTCACCTCGGTTGCACGGTCCACTACCTTTGAAGGAGGAGTATAAGAGGTAGTTGGAACCGTTGGTTCTTTGTAAGAAACGCCACTGCGTGTTGTGATCGCCTTGACATCGCCCCTCGGGTTAGCGATCGTGTTGCTAGGTAAAGAAGTGGTACCCGAACCCGAGGGTCGATCATTTAAACGCTTGTTTAATTCAGCCATTTGATTAATCAATACATGATTCATTTCCTCTTGTTTTTTAATTTGTGCCTGCTGACTTTGCAAAATGGTTTGGTTGTTTTGATTTTGACGAAGTAATTCTGCTAACAACTCATCTGTGTTCGATTGATTTTGCACAACACCTTGATTCTGGTTAAAAGTTTGCCCACGGGCATTGTTATTGAAACCCTGACCTTGATTTTGAAAATTCTGATTTCCATGATTAAAGTTTCCATAATTAGTACCTAGATTTCCAAAATTACCATGATTACTTTGAAAGTTCTTGTTTTGATTAAATCCTTGATTTTGATTTTGAAAACCTTGATATGCACGATTCTGATTTTGATTGACTTGATTACCATGACTTTGCACATTTTGGTTTGGTGGTGGATTATTAAAACCTGGTGGTGGTCCAAGAAAGTTGGTGGAACGGTAGCTGAGGAGATTGCGGTCTCCTTGGGGTTGGTATCGGTTACCACCCATGTTAGCAGTGTACACATGCTCGCTAGCGTAAGAACCGGTTGTTGGACATTCGTGGTATGAATAGGGACCACCACAAGTTTCGCAACTTGGGTTAACTGCATTGACGATATGAGATGGTTGTTCCTTATGTTGAATTAAAATTCCCATTTGTTTTGTAAGTGCAGCAATAGCTTCAGCATTTTGTTTGGTTATTGACACAAATTCATCGTTATCCTTGTTATTAGCACTTGACACTTGAGTTTTTTTTCGTGAAGTTCGCACTCTTGCTTTGTTTTCAATGATCGTGAA